>JARHVA010000674.1:710000-887500 GCA_037957365.1 Torreya grandis | reverse complement strand
GGGGTCAATATGAAATATTTAACATAAATTTAAGTATAGGATATGATTTTGGGTTAGAAATTAGCTCATATTTCCTCATATATCAAGCCAATTAGTCGATTGTTATAATTAGTGATGCAAAGTTGGATGAAATTTAACCCCATGAATCTTGTTTTGATTATATAAGATGTAGTTTGGGGGTCACTTGACCCCACTATCATAACACCCTAAAATAAATCGTCCACCTATTCAATCATGAAGGAAAATAGGGATAATTTGAGTCCCTTTAACATAAATACAAGAGAAAGATGTGATTTGGGAAACATTGAACCTCGTGAACCTAAATTCTAGGTTTGGGTTTAGGCTTTATGGTTTAGGGTTACAATTAGTTGATGCAAGTTGAATGAAATTAAACCCCATGAACCTAATTTTGACTATATAAGATGTAATTATGGGGTCAATCGAGCCCAATATCATAAAAAATAAATAAAATATTTCACCATTCAATTACAAAAGAAATTAGGGCCAATTTGATCCCCTTCAACATAACTAGACAAGAGCAGGACATGATTTGGGGCTAAATTAGTCATGAATTGATCTAATTAATTAATTGTTATAATTAAAGACATGATTTGGGCCAAATTGAGTCCTATAAACCTTAATTATGGATCAATCAATTATATATGATGTAACATATGGTTGAATTGACTCTAGAATTATATCAAAAATGTAAATACAAAGGTAATTATATAGCATTACATGACATACTAATATCATATAGTCTAGATTGCATCACATAATCATATAGCATAATAAAATAGCACATGATTGCATCACATATATAATCATATATTATAAAAATATGATATATGACTGCATAGATATAATAAATATAAGATGGATGCGCTATAATTCATACACATTATAAAGCATATGTGTTATAATGTATACATGTTATTGACACAATATACAAAAAATATTTGTCCAACATTTATTTTCAGAGTGTTTCAATAATTCTAACCCCATTTACATTCTCTGTATCATTATGTGTTTTGCATAATGAAGACAAAAATAATCAAATTATTCTTTGGGACCCCATCATCAAAAGGAATAAAATAATTCTTTGTCTAGTCATGGGTAATGATTATCACTCAAGGACGAGGAATAAATCAAATAGAAAAAAACTAGAGCAATTAAAATATTTTAGAGAAAAACAAAAGGTATGAATTCAAAAATTTCATTCAAGAAAATGTACAAACACTATCCTTAATGAACCAAATGTTGTAGATAATGATGAAATTAATAATGATGAACTAAATAATGATGATGAATGTTTACCTAACAATCCAAATTATGTTATAATTCCATGTTTAAGGTATAATATTTTTTTATTTTGTTGATGATGAATCTATGCATGGTGATTTACCCCTAACAATGAAGAAAATTTCATGAAAAAACATAATGATGAAAGTAACAATGAAGAAAATCCCATGGAAACACTAAACAATGAAATTAAAAATGAAAAAACTAGTACTGAACACAACTATTTGGAAACACCCTCTCAACAAATTTTATCGTTAACAACATCTCCAAAGATTGTGTGTAGAAAAGGAAAGTACTTAATTGAAGTTAGTGAAAATATTTTGAAATCAATGCATAAAAAATTGGATAACCACCATTCAATAAGATTGGATAAAAAATGGGATAATTTCTTTTATAAATTAGGTTTTGATAGTAAAAAATGTCAATTTTTTATTTTTTTGATGAAATTGATTAAGAAGAGACCTACAATGTACACACTAAGACTAAGAAAATATAACATGGATGATAAAAACAAAAAAAATATTTGAAAAATAAATGATGTATATCATACTATAGGTTCAAAATCATGAAACAAATATTGTAATGTTTCTCGATGTATAATTATAACTTTTGCAGTAAGTGGTCAAATAGCGAAAAATATTTATTTCAAAAACTAGCTGAGCACTAGAAATAAATATAGAAATATTAATGAAAATTATTAGAAGATGCCAAATACCTAATGATTCCAATACTATTGAGCTCTGAGAATTTTATGATAGAATTCCATGAAAGGACAAGGCTATAGTTGATGCTGTCAAAGATTTACTTGCCACTTTTGGAAAGAGAATATAAGAGTTTCACCTAATACAAGAGATGTAGTGAAAAGAAGAGTTGGTTTTTGTAAACATGAACCAAATTTGAAACATTTATTGGATATGACCCAAACACAATTGTACTTAAGTTTTTTAAAAAATATCCACAATTTTATATTAGTCAAATATATTTTGAAATGGCTTAATAGTTTTATGTAAAAATAAATCATACACACAACTACTTGTTGTTGTAGGAAACATATTGAATTTTCAATGCACTATGATATTTTTCACCATATACATTGTACTTTTCATATTGATAATATTTTTTAGGAGTGTGGTGTTGGATCCCAAATCTACACCAAGTAATGTGTGCCCTTTTTAGTGTCAAAAGATTTGGGAGATTAAAAATCAATTGTGTTCTAATAAACCCCATTTATATCTCTATGTTTTCCTTTGGAAAGTCGAGTTTGTGTTTGTAATTTGTCAAATCCTTTGTTTTTATTTTGCTTGGTAAAAATTTTCCTTCTTGAAGATGAACACAATGCTTGATGGAAATAGGTCTTCAAGATTTTTGTCTTGGACAAGAGGTCTGAAGACTTATTTTCATTGGACATTTTTTTTACTTCAAAATTTCTAAAATAATTCCACGCCTTGTCTTTTCAGTCTTAAATGTTTTAGGGTTATTTGTTTTAGAATTTTTTTATGCAACAAAGAGTCTAAAGGGCACTTTCTAAATATGGAGGATATTTTTGATAGTTCTGAAGGAATTAAAGGGTTTGACTAAAGGTTTCATGGTGGGATGATTCACAATGAGAAGGTTGAAATGTATCCAAGTCTCCTTACATACATTGATTTTTTGCCTTATGAATGATTAAGAAATGTTATAAGGCCCCTTATGAAATTACCATGTTGCACCTCTAACATGTTTTGGTGACTGAGGTGAGGAATTTATCGATGAGTTGAATGAAAGATACATGGCTATCTCAGAGGGCTACTAAGACTATTTTTAGGGGTCAAAAGGATATTTCACCTTTCCCCATATCAATAAGGATGGTGCAAAGGTAAAAATTGACCAAGAGTCCAAAATTACATCTAAGTTGGATACGTGGTAGATCTTCAGGGCTTTTCAAGCTCTAGGCCCTTTTTGAAGATTGCCCCACTTACCTTTTGCTGACACATGTATGTGAAGAAAATTAATGACACATGATAGATCCTTGGGGATTTTAAATCTCTAGTCCCTTTTTGAAGATTACATCACTTACCTTTTGGTGGGCAAGGTGAAAAAATCTCTTGATGGCCTAAAAAACACAAAAATGAAAAAGTTTGCTTATATAGATCCATGTGTCACAAGAAGGATTTCCCAACATAAAATTATATTTGTACCTTCTCTCTCCTTTTTTCAAAAGAAGCTCAAATGACTTAAAGAGTGTAGTTGGTAATTAACCATTATGCTTCAAAGAATTAATGGTAACCCTAATTTCAAAATGCAAAGGATTATAACTAAGTCATTTACCTTCATTTGCATTTACCTTTTGCATTTAGAACTTCTATTTGTGACTTTGATATATTTATGTTCCCTAACTATGTGCAACATGAATGAGTGATTACAATGAATTCTTCATGGATTTTTAGCTTCAATTGTGTGCAACCCTCTAGATTAACAATAAGTGTTCTTTTATCTCCTTGTGTTGTGTTATTTACAAGGAGTTTAAAGGTATTTTGAGGGTTGTTTGAGTGAAGGATTTGTTCAAATTAAAAGTATTACATTATAAATTTAGGGGACAATGGTGGCACCTTCAACATCTATGAAGAGCAACATCATCTCTATTTTAGATGGGATCAAAGATACATATGTTCAAGGGTTAAATTTTATGGCCTTGTTAAATGTCTTGCAGAATCCAAACCCTCTTCCAGTAGTTTTCAACCTTAGCATGAGTTACATCACCCATAAAACAACATTCCCCTTGGTTACCTCATACCCAAAAGTAGTTATTTCATGTGATTGAGTATATCAACTAGACACTAGGACTATCATTGATGATATCCAGTTAGTTATTTTCTCTTTCACTCCTATGGCCCTCAGCACCATGCTTGGGATTCCTCCCCATACTAAAATTATTATGCTCTCCCTATAATAATGCTAGGAGTATGTAGACAAAAATGATAAAGCAATATGGGACATTATCAACTCCTATTGGCTAGCCAAGAAAAGGTAAAAGGTCTCCGAAATGTTTAAAAGTCTAAAACTAGAAGAATTCAATGAATTTCCCTAGTATGTCATTACCATGGCCACCAAAATTTATGGGATGCCCACCACAGAGAAATTCAAGCCTTAGATGTTCTTAATCTTAATCTGCATGTTGGAGCGATAGAATAATCTAGACTAGGCCACCATTATGAGCGATAACCTACACAAACAAATGATGTAGCTCTAGGTAGTAATTCATTTAAATGAGAGGTTCACAAGTAAATTTTATGTATTATTACTTGATGTACATCATGGTGCACAATAGTACATTCTAGGGGCTCTTCAGGAATCCTATTAGAATGAGAATATATGAGGTTTATCCCAAAATAACTGTAGATGGTTTCAAGAAGAATTTCTACATGGATTACAATTGTTTATTCAACACTATGACGAGTGCCTTATTTCCTATGAGGAGACTCAATAGAATGTCCAAGGTGGCCAAAGAAATAACTAAGAAGTATGACACCTCATATATCCAGTTTAGGACATTCACTTATATCAAGATAAGTGGTTATTTAGGGTCTCTACATAAATTTATGAGATACCTAGATGATAAATAGGTAGTGATGGAATTGAGCCGATAGATGTTGCCCCCACATGAGATGATTGTGGCAAAAAAGATAAATATTCCCTTCAAGTTTCTAGTTGAGATTGGATATTATTCATGTCCTTTTATTTCCAAAGCAAATGTATGAGAATAAGAGATGGGCCAATATGTGATAAACAAGATGCTTCTCAGGCCCAACTATGATATCAGATGGTTGGTGAACACAACAATTAATGTAATTCTACAATAATCACATTATGAAGACATCTAGTTAGATTACACTACCAAGGAAGATGTTAAAAAACTAGATTATATAAGGCTGATGGTGTAAGAGGTTATTGCTTATAATATTACTCTCATCCCCAAAGACATGGCAGATGATAAGAAGACACTATCTATTATGTATAATGAATCTAATATTGAACCCCAAGCCATTTCATAGGCAAACTTCACTGCTAAGGAGAATGATTCCATTCCATAGAGAGACATTGAAATCATGAGAAGAACCTTCAGGTGGTTGAAGGAACATGGGGTTGATCTTGGTGCTTATGATTACCCTACCCTCTAGGAGCTCAAAAAAGTTTGAGAGCTAAAAGGTTTCCTCCTAGAGTACAGTGTTGATCCTTTAGCTCCACCACCAATAGCACATGGCAAGGGGAAGTGCAAGCTTTGTGATGTTGAATTCACTAAGCCAGTTAATTTGGAGTCAATAATAACATCATGATCTAAGGTAGGATTGACCTTCCCAAAGTTAAAAATTATGGTGGAGAATTGGGATAAGATTATTATTGGGGAGGTTACACTAGCTAGTGCCACCCTAATATCCATTGTGGTAGAGGGAGCCCCAATGATGCTAGCCATTCCAATAGCTATCCCAATGGTCAATATAGCTAATACTCTACCTGCTCTGCTAGCACAATAACCAATAGTTTTCCTTCCCCCAAAGATCTATTCAAGGAAGAGAGGAGGTTAAGAAGGAGTGCAACCCAAGTAAAAGAGAGTTATGAGGGATCTAAAACCTCTGAGTGAGTTTCCTATAAAAAGGGAGGTTGTGTTTAAATACTTACCTTATAAATAATTCCCCATAAAAAATAAAAAATATTATTCCTCATATGCCCAAAGGTAGAGGGATATGAGAGATGAAGAAGACTTAGATGAAGGTAGGCCCATTGTCGAGGTGATGAAGAAGTAGTGTGTGTTCACTCTTCTTCAAGTAAGAACTGGGCAAAGAAATCCAAGGGAAAGACACATACTCTAGTGAAGGTCCTAGTGATGGGTTTATTTGCAAAAGAGGGTCCCTTAGGAATGGAGAATAAAGGTAATGAGGAAGACATTTTAACCTCAAGTTATCTTTTGTCTTTTGACTATGTTATACAGGTTAGAGTTGAGGTAGCCTTGCAAGCTCAGGTCCCTCAAGAGAAGGAATCAATCTCATTAGATATAAAGGCATTTTTTGAAAATGTCATCACCTAATCACCAAGCCAAGTTGATCAAGGTGGAGCTAAAGAATTGAATAAATTTGATGAGAGAGCTGAACTAGAGCTAGAGTAGGATATTTAAGGCACCATCAACTTTGAAGTGGTGGTTGAGTAAGAAGGATTACAGGTAGTTATCGAGGTATCAAAAAATTTCCCTTCCCCTCTAAAGGTTTTGAGTTCATCACTAGAGGATAAGGTGAGTACAGAGGTAGGTGGGGGAGAAAACTTGAAAATGAGTACCCCCACCCATTCAAAAATAAATAAGGAATTATATCAATCAACTAAAGATGCTAAAAAGGGTATTTCAGGAAGTGTTGCTTTAATTAAAGTACCTTGAGGTCTCTTTCCTCACATTAAGGTCCATGATCCAACCCATAATAAAGATCCTAAGGCCATGATTGGTGAAGAGTTACCTAAAGGCAACAAGGATATCACCATAGCCTTTTCCATCCCTATGACTCAAGTAAATAAAGAAGGTGAAGTGGCTACAACACCTTCTAGTCAGTCAACAGGATAGGGGAGTTCCATTAAAAATTTGATCAAGGAGTCTCATAGCCCGAGTCAAATTTTGAAGTTTTGGAGTAGATAGAGCCAAACCTAGAAGGGGAACATGGGGAAAATAAAGGTGGTGAGGAACTATAGAGTGACAAAGAGACTGAGAAATTTATGTTGAGTCCATAGCTCATTTTTTGAGGAACTTTCAACACTAGGTACTCTAATGACACCACCTTTTAATGTCTCAAGTATTACATCAATGTCTAGCACATCAATGGGAATTTATACTAGATCCTTTCTCTAGGTTGATTAATAGGTCAAATAGAAAAAGGACATCATGAGCAAAATTAGGGAGATTGATGTGGTAAAGATTGATTAGGCATATAAGGCCAAGCCCTCCAAGAAGGACAAGACACACTTATAAACTACATTCACTACTATGAGATAGAGGAATATGGAGATAGCCATTCTTCCATAAGATGCTCTAAAAAAATATGCTCCCTTTGAGAGTTACACTATCTATAGATACAAACTAGGGGAGCCATCAAGGAATGAGATAAAACATAGATCACAAGTTTTGACAAACATGGTGGCTCATATAATGGAAAAAGATAAAGCCACCATGGAGGAGTTGAAGGAAGAAAACTAGACAATGATCTAGTACTTGTAAAAATTATTGAGTGAGCCTAAGGTATAACCCTAATTGCTAGTGTTGCTCTGGGTTCTCTCCATATCTCATTTGCATCATTTGACACTGGTTGGAATAATGATTTGAAGAATAGAGGATAAGTAACATAAGAATGGTAAGAATACTTGGGAGCTAGGGTTGAATAAATAATCCACTTAGCATTTAAATGCTTGAACAACATAGCCGACAATAAAAAAAGTGTGATACTTAGATGTTTTTCTATGAGGCAGATATCAAGAAGTGGGAAGAAGTCTAATGGAAGATTGATGAGGTCTATAAAATGGGAACAAACACTTTGGTTGAAAAAATATCATTGATCCAAATGATCATAAAAGGCCCAAAGAATGTCAAATGGCAATCAAGCATCATCTGATGATTCTCAAAGATGGCATCTTTGATTTGAAAGGAGAAGAGCAGTCCCTCAAGACTGCAACAAAAGAGACATATGATATGCTAAGAAAGATGGTAAGCCTTGATGGTGAAAATGATTTGGAGGAAGAGGCAATATGCACTACTCTAAAAACCTCATTGATGCAATAAAAGAATCCTTTGATGTTGATAAGATAAAACAATTAGTGTCACTTGAGAAATCTTGTGACCATATTAAAGAACTCATTGGATGAAAGTAAACCATGCTTCAAAATATTACCACCTGGCTTGAGGAGTATTGAGTAAAATTCAAATACCAAGTAGGACTAGACCAAAGGAATATTTCCCCCATGCTTAAAGAACATACCAGGTATAAGAATAGGTTGGCAAAGGATTCTGTTATCCAGATAAACTCTAAAACATAACCAAATATTTTAGTTTGTTTTGAGTTGGCACCACTTCTCTCTTTTTTTCTCTCCCTTCTTTCTTTTTCTCATTTCCCACTGGGAAACTATTGTACTTTTCCCATTATTGGAACACCCCTTTCAAAAATAGTTTTTGTATAATCATGTGCATAAGAAAGGGTCATTTTTGTTTGTTATGCAAGAGGAAAGAGGTTTTTTTAATCTGTTGCAGGATCATCTTCGACGTAGATAACTATAAAATATTATACCATAGTGGAGGATCAATCTTTCCATCATCACAGGAGCATGAACATAATATGAGGAATCATGTTTGTTACAAGGTCTAACAAACTCTAGGCCCACAAAGGAATCTTCCAACTAGAGCATCTTTAGGAATATGCTAGGCTTATCTCAATTGTATAAGTAAAGGGGGTATGTCCCTTTACAAGTGTCAATTAAATTTTTGAGTCAAGAACTATTTCCTTAGAGAGTTCTCACTATGTAATATTTATGATTCCAAATTGATTTTTGATGTAAAATCATTGGCAAGATTTGAGAGCATTTTACATGTCTCCCTCCTCATATGATTTTCTTGTGTAGTGTTAGTTTGTTATGTTGTTAGAACACATTATATTTAGTTTACCCTCAATTGAAAATTGAAATCTATTTATGGTCTCCATTATCTTCCTATTTTTGAAATACAATGCTTTGTTTTACATGCTTATTAGATTGGTAATATGATATATTCATCTTTATGGTAGTCATTTAGAGTTCATATATAGATTGTGAAATACTTTCTACATTGAGATTTGAGAATAGGGTGTTGATAACCTTTTTAAGGGTAGTATTGGGCTCACATATTTAATTGGTAGGGGTTCTTAAAGGACATCACTTGTGTATGATTTCAATTTCACTTATTTCAGATTTGCATTGCATTTGTTATTAAAGATGACATAACAATTTAATGGAATTTTTTTGTGCTCAGATATTAACCAGCCACTTTAATTTATATTAATTGATAATCTTATCCTACCCTATTTTACCTTGCATATAACATGCCCTTTACATATTTGAAGTGTTATTTGCTTGCAAATGCATAAATATTATATACTTAGCATGTGTTTACATTTTGTGCATTAAAGATTAACATTGTAATTTATTATTCATCCCTCTATTGTTGAAGATTATTTAGAATGAAAGTTGTAATCATATTCATATCTATCTTTAGTAACTTATGTCTGGCCTAGAACATTTTCTCAGTCTATGTGACATCCCTTCTTAGGTGGATTGAACAAGTTTGGTTGTGTTATAGTTAGATTTATATTCCCTTTTGCTAACAATCTTCATGAAGATTGAATCATATAATCCCTTCATGTGAGTGAGCTATCCCTTAGGTCCTCTCACATTGGTTTAGGTAGAGCTAGAAGAAATAGGGAACTAACCATACCCTTTGTAGGTACCTCCTAGTCATTTTATCCATTCGGTCCAATCTTGATGTCAAACCCTTCCCTGGATAAAATGACATATTAATTGGGTTTTCCATCTTTGCTTTCCATTTATCTCAAGTGTGCAAGGCTGAGAAATAGAGGTGTACAACTGAGAACCAACATATTTCTATCACCATTATTGGGGAAAGAAAAGGGCATTGGGGCCTATGTTGCTGGGGACTCCTGTAGAGTGATGCTATCATTTTTTAAGTTCTCTACTTATTTGTGTTATTATGATCATCTTTGGTGTGTCAATGTCACCAACATCTTTCTAGTGCTATTCTTGGGGACCATTATTATCACTCGTGTTACCAAAAATACTTATAGAGAGCTATAAGTATTTTGTTTACTTTGTTCTCTACTATTTCTACACCAAGTTCTTGATCTTTGGTTGATTAACATCTTTATGACCTTTCTTGGTGACTCCAATGGGGATGTTTATCTATGTGCTATAAGAAGTTTTAAAACATTCTTAGAATAATCTTTAGTATTTGAAAGTTTTCACTCTGTCAAGTGCTATTAATATTTCTATCTATTTTGGTCTAGAAGTTTGTGCTTCTAGTGGCAACTCTATTATCATATAAGTTTTAAGAACAGTGCCTAATATATGTACTCATCTTTATATTGAAGAGTTTTCTTTAGATCTGTAAATATAGAGGGTGCTAGGTATTTATTTCAGAAAGATCCATCTAAAGAGCTTGTCCCTGAGTTAAAAGCTCCACCCAAAAGGAGACAAGTGTATAAGCCTATTGTAGGCCAACACTCAGACAATCAAGTAAGACCTAATCAATTTTTCCCCCATTATATTCTAGCATGTTATCTCCCTCCAACTTGGTACAAAACCATTCAAAAAAAAATGGATTATCAATCCCATCTTGGCCACCAAGATGTAGGAAGAACTCAAGAAGTTAAGGGATAGTGGGATCATTCAACCCATCAGGTATTCATCATGGGTGGATAATCTAGTCCTTGTGAGAAAGAAAAATAGAGACATCTGAATCTATGTTGATATCTATAATTTGAACAAGGCTTCATTAAAGGATAATTATCCACTGACTAACATGGATAATATGCTCCAAGATGTTACTAGTTCTGAGCTATTGTCAACTCTAGATGGTTTTTTTGGTTACAGCTAAGTAGTAGTTAAGGAGTCCAAAAGGTCAAAGATTGCTTTCACAACCCCATGGGACACCTATGTGTATGTTTGAATGCCTTTTGGCTTAATTAATGTAGGTTCCACATTCCAAAGAGCAATGGCCATATCCTTCATCAAGTTATTTAACCAGTTCATCGTAGTCTATTAGGATGATGTTATAATTTACTCCAAGAAAAGAGATGACCATTTAAGGTACTTAAAATAAATTCTTATTAGGTGCAGGGAGTTTAGCATATCCCTTAATATTAGGAAGTGCCATTTTGGAGTATAGAAGGTAAAGCTACTAGGGCACATTATATCTCAACAAGGTGTGATGAGAGATCCTAAAAGGGTAGAATCCATTGACAAGGTACCCATCCCATAGACTAAGAAAGGTATTCAATCTTTCTTTAGAAAAATTAACTTTGTTAGAAGGTTTGTTTCCAATTTTGTAGAGATTACTCTACCCATCACTTCAATGTTGAAAAAGGATCAATCTATAGGTGGGAGGAGAAGGCTACCCAATGATTTTAGGACATCAAGGTAGCTTTGAAAACTACCCCGATGCTTGCTAGTCTTGATTATAGAAAATATTTTTAGATCTTTTTGTTTGCCTCTAAACATACTATTGTTGTAGTGCTGCTACAAAAGAATGATGAAAATCATGAGCAACCAATTGCCTTTTTTAGCAAGGCATTATAGGGATCTGAGTTAAACTATACCATAATGGAGAAATAGGCCTTTTATCTTTTAAAAACTATCAAATGGTTCAGATCCTACATCCTAAGTTCAAATATTATGGCCTATTTTTCTCACACTATGGTGAAGGACATATTAACCTAGAATGAAAATACTAACAAAAGATGTTGATGGGTCAACAAAATTCAAGATTATGACCTAGAGATATAAAATAATAAGTTGGTTAAGGGCATGGGTCTTACCAACATGATGACTGAAACTAACATACAAGTTGTAGAAGTGAATAATGTAGAAGGGGTTGTTGATAACCTTGAATCCAAGTACAACCAATCTCCATAGTAAAAAGATAGTCTATTATTTGAAGACTCTTAATTATCCTCCCCATTTAGACAAAATCAAAGGAGGACCTTGAAGTTAGTATCCCAGAAGTATCTTTTGTTACAAGATGATTCGGCTTGGAGGAACCCAGATGGTGTCCTCTTGAGGTGCTTAGTAGAACATGAGATTACTTCACTAGTTACAAAGTTCCATAGTGGTGTGTGTGGTGGTCACTTTTCTCCTAAAGTCATTTCACACAAGATTCTGAGGGCAAGTTATTGGTGGCCCACATTATTCAAAGGCGTTGTTTATATGGTAAGGAGATGAAAAAAGTACCAAAGATTCTCTAGGAGAATGAAACCATCCATATCACTTCCTCTGTAGCTAGTTTCTATTAAGAGACCTTTTAGGCAATGGGGAATGGACTTCATGGGTGAAATGTCACATTCTTAAAGTTATTATCACAAGTGGATTTTAGTGGCCATTGATTATTTCATAAAGTGGGTTGAAGCAATCCCTACCAAAAAATCAACCCACCAGGTAGTCATTGATTTCTTATTGAATAATGTGATTTATAAATTTGGAGTGCTAGTTAAAATTGTCTATGACAATGCCATGTGCTTTAGAGAAAAACAATTAGTTGCATTGTGTGAAGATTATGGTATTGATCTATCATATGCCTCCAATCATAATCTATAAGGAAATGGGCAAGTCAAGTTCAGTAACAAAAATTTATTAAAGATTATTAAAAGGACTTTGCATGCCAACAAAAATAAGTGGGGTGAGAAATTGAATTTTGATATTTGGGCTGATAGGTTGAATCCTAAAAGGTCTATTTAAAGAAGCCACTTTTAGCTTGTATATGGATCTCAAGCTATTTTCCCCTTTAATATGTAGTTAACTACTTACCAATTCATGCAATAGATAGTTGAAGGTGAAGAAGTAGACCACTACAAGGAAAGGATCAACTAGATTGTAGAGCTTGATGAATCTCATGGACAAGCTCATGAAAATAATTTAAGATTAAAAGAAAGGCTCAAGAATATATTTGATAAAAAGGTTACCCGAAGAGCTTTTCAAATTTGGGATCTAGTGTTACTCTGGGATAACAGACATGAAGATAAGGGAAAACATGGTAAATTTGATTCCCTATGGATGGGTCCTTATATCATTGATTATCATATAGGGAAGCATACATTTTATCTCAAAGATATTGATGGATAAATCTTGGATCTTCCAGTTAATGGCAAACACCTCAAGTACTTTTTGGATTAATTCCATGCCAGCCCATGTGAAATATATACATATTTTATAGTCTATTTGTGTTTTTTGTTTCCCTATTTGGGGTTGTGTTTGTATAGTTTTTTTTTTCTTTCCTTTTCATTCTTGGTTGTCTTAAGATGCCATGTTATAACTTTTTTCACCCATGGTGTGTTTTCCTAGCCTTTGTTGAAAATTATTTAACTCTATGGTCCAACGGATAGGCATCTGGCCTAGTGTTTTTTGCCCACTAGGGGTGCACATCCCTAAGAAAGAGATGATGTTAGAGCCAAAATATGCACAAAGTAATTTTTTCCCTTTTCAATGTCAAAATATTTGGGAGATTGAAAATTTGTTGTGTTCTAATAAGCCCTATTTCTATCTCTATGTTTTCCTTCAGAAAGTTGAGTTCATGTTCATAATTTTCCAAGTCCTTTGTTTTGATTTTGCTTGGTGAAAATGTTCCTTCCTAAAGATGAACACAATACCCTATAAAAACAGGTCTTCAAACTTTTTGTCTTGGACAAGAGGTCCAAATACTTATTTTCATCAAACATTTTGTCTACTTAAAATGTTTCAAAAGAATTCCATGCCTTGTCTTTTTGGTCTTCAATGTTTTCAAGTTATTTATTTTGGAATTTTTTTTTACACCAAAGAGTATTATCAAGATTCCTCCCCAACCCAAAAGTATTATACTCTCCCTAGAGGAATGCTAAGAGTATATATAAAAAAATGATAGATCAATATGGGACATTGTCAACTCTTACTGACTAGCCAATAAAAGGAAAAAGGTCTCCAAAATGTCTAAAAGTCTAAAACTAGAAATTTTTTATGAATTTCCATAGTATGTCAATGCCATGACCACTAGAATTTATGGAATTTCCACCACAGAGAAATTCAAGCCTTAGATGTTATTAATCTTCATCTACATCTTGGAGTGACAGAAGAAGCTGGACTAGGCCATGATTATGAGCGATAACCTACATAGGTAGATGATGTAACTTTAGGTAGTAATTCATTAAAATGAGAGGTTTATAAGTAAATTTTATATGTGTTCTTACCTAATGTACATCTTGGTGCACATTAGGACATTCCAGGGGCTCACTAGGAATCCCAATGGAATGAGAATATATGAGGTTTATCTCAAAATAACTCTAGATGGTTTCAAGAAGAATTTGTGTAGGGTTTACAGTTATATCTTCAAAACTATGATGAGTGTCTTATTTCCTCTAAGGAGCCTCAACAGAATATCTAAGGCAGCCAAAGATATAATTGAGAAGAATGAAACCTCATATATCCAGTTCAGGACATTCACTTATATCAGGATAAGTGGTTACTCGGGGTCTCTACATAAATTTATAAGACACCTGGATGATAGATTGGCAGTGATGGAATTGAGATAGCAGATGGTTCTCCCATATGAGATGATTACAGTAAAAAAGATAAATAATCCCTTCAAGTTTCTAGTTGAGATTGGACACTATCCATGTCCTTTTATTGCCAAAGTGAAGGGATTGGAACAAGAGATGGGCTAGTATGTGATAGAAAAGATGCCATCCATGCCTAAATATGATATAATATGGGTGGTTAACACATAAACCAATGTAATTATACATCAATCACATTATGAATACATTTGGTCAGATTGTACTAGTGAGGAAGATGTCAAAAAATTGGATTATATGAGGCTAATGGTGCAAGAGGTTATTTCTTACAATATTTCTCCCATCCCCAAGAACATGGTGGATGATAAGAGGATACTATCTATAGTGTATAATGAATCCAATATTGAAGCTCAAGCCATTTCATAGGTGGAGTTAATTTCTAAGGAGAATGATTCTATTCCATGGAGAGCCTTTGCAATCATGAGAAGAACCTTCAGGTGGTTGAAGGAACATGGGAATTATTTTGGTGCTTATAATACCCCTACCCTCCAAGAGCTCAAAAAATTTTGGGAGCTAAAAGGTTTCTTCCCAGAGTATAGTGGTGATCCTTCATTTCCACCACCAATAATTAAAGGCAAGGGGAAGTGCAAGATTGGTGATGTTGACTTCACCAAGCCAATTGATGTGGAGTCAATAATAGCTTCATAGTCCAAATTGGGATTGACCTTTTCAAAGTTAACAATTTTGGTGGAGAATTGGGATACGATTATTACTGGGGAGGTTAAAATGGCCAATGCCACCCCAATATCCATTGTGTTAGAGGAAGCCCCAATGATGTCAGCCATTCTAATAGCTATCCTAATGGTCAATCTAGTTTCTACTTCCCCTACTTTGCTAACACAACAAACAGTATTTTTCCCTCCCCCAAGTATCTATTCAAGGAAGAGAGGAGGTTAAGAAGGAGAAAAACTCAAGCAAAAAAGAGTTAAGAGGGATCTACAACCTCTAAATGGGTTTCTTATGGAAAGGACGGAGGTTGTGTTTAAAGACCTACCTTCTAAGGAACTTCTCATAAAAAATAAAGAGGATTATTCCTCATATGCATAAAGGTTGAGGGATATGATTAATTAAGAAGACTCAAATGAAGGTAGGCCCATTACTGAGGTGATGAAGAAGCAATGTGTGTTCACTCCTCCATAAGTAAGAACTGAGCAAAGAATTCCAAGGGAAAATCCACAGACCCTAGTGAAGGTCCTAATGATGGGTTTATTTGTAGAAGAGGGTCCCTCAGGAGTGGAAAATAAAGGTAATGAGGAAGACATTTTTGCCTCAAATTATCCTCTATATTTTGATGATGTTATAAAGGTTAGAGTTGAGGTGGACATGTAAGCTCACCCCTATAAGGGGAAGGAATCAATCTCATCAGATACATAAGCATTTGTTGAAAATGTCATCACCTAATCACCAGGTCAAGGTGATCAAGGTAGAGCTAAGGAATTAAATAAATTTGATGAGAGAGATGAAGTAGAGCCAAAGTAGGATATTTAAGGCACTACCAACTTTTAAGTGGTGGTTGAGCATGAATGATTATAGGCAGCTCTAGAGGTATCACAAGATGTCCCTTCCCCTCCAAAGGTGTCAAGTTCAACACCAGAGGAGAAGGCAAGTGCAAAGGAAGGTGGGGGAGAAAACTTGCAAATGGGTACCCCCACCCATTCAGAAATTAATAAAGAATTGAATCAGTCTATTGGAAATATTGTCATCAATGTCAAAGGTTTAGCATTGGTAATAAAGGCCCCATTGCATTTAATGATGTTTTTAATATTCATATCTTGGCTAATGTGTGTTAATATTTATTTAATATTAATGAATATATTTTTGGTTGCATATAAGTCAAAAGAGGGCCCATGGAGAAGTCAAAGAGTCATGGGGTAAAGACGAAAGAGGAATGAACATATTTTCTCATGAAGAGTCATCTTGAGGAATTCCAAGAGTCACCATGTGAAGACAAAAGAGGGTATGACACATTTTTCCATGAACACTTTGAGAAAAATAAAAAGTAACCAAGATAAATACAATAGAGGAAAGGACACATTTTCTTATGAAGGGTCACCATATGACTTTTCAAATGGAAGGATATGAAGGGTCATGCAAGTTTGGCACCATTTTCCATGAGGATTGAAGGGTCACAAAGGGTGAATGCCAAATGTCATTTGGAAAGATATAAATAAAGGCTTGAGAAGCCATTTATAATATGCAAGAGAGTGCATGGTTTGTATTTGTTTGGAAGAGAGAAAATCAGGAGATATTGTAGAGTTCTATCATTTGTAGAGTAAGCAATATTGAGAGATAGTTGTGTTTTATACATAAGAGGGGTTGGTGCTCACAAATCTTTGCAAGGGGTTGGTGATCCTATGGGTTGGTACTCACAAATAGTTGTTGTGTTGGTGCTCAATAAAGGGGTTGGTGCTCCTGCAAGTTGGTGCTTGCAAAATTTGTAATTTGAGTTGGTGTTCATTCATATACTTGAGATTATTCTACATAGTTTTTCCCACTTTAGGTTTCCACGTAAAAATATAGTCTCTCTCTCTCTCTCTCTCTCTTGTGTGGTGCATATTATTATTTTAGTTTTATTGCATATCTTGAATGCGTGATTAAGTAGTTAAAGAAAATAAATCATATTAAGTAAAAGATATATAATATACTAATTCACTCCCCCTCTCAGTATATTTCATGCTTAACAATTAGTATCAGAGTAGGTTCTTTTGGAAAAAGTTTTCAAACTTGAAGGTAGATTAGGAAAGCACGATGGCTAGATCACATGAAAGTTTTTATATAAATAAGGCACCTTTGTTTGATGGGATAAATTATGCTTTTTGGAGCATAATGATGAAGACTTATTTGATGCCCCTTGGATTTAACATTTGGCAAGCAGTGGTGGAGGAATATGAAGAGCCACAAACACTTGTAACTACTCCAGTGGAAAAGAAGGCAAATGAAAATAATATCAAAGCTTTAAATGCTATTTTATGTGAATCAAAATTTGTTAAAGTTATGCAATGTAAATATGATCATGAAACTTGGGTAAAACTTGAGAATATTTACAAAGGTGATGGAAAGCTTCAACAAGCTAAGCTTCAAACTTTTAGAAGATAGTTTGAGAATTTGAAGATGGAAGAGGAAGAAAATATAGCAAGTTATTTTTTGTGGGTTGTTCAAATAGTTAATCAGATTAAAGGTCTTGGAGAAAAGTTATAAGAATCAATTATGGTACAATTTTTTTGAGATCTCTACCATTGAGATATGATGCAAAAGTTTTGGCAATTGAAGAGATGAAGAATTTAGCTAAGCTAAAGATGGATGAGCTATATGGTATTCTTATGACATATGGGATGTAGAACGAACAAGAGAAACCTTCAAAGAGAGAAGTTGATTTAAAGATTTAAAAAAAAGAGAAGGCTAAGATTCAAGAATCAAGTGACAGTTCTAGAGATGATGAAGATGACAATGGAGCTCTATTCATTCGCAAGCCAAAAAAGGGCACAAGTAAATATCAAGGAAAATTACCTTTTAAATGTTTTAATTATAGAAAGATTGGACATTTTGTAGTTAAGTGCCTAGATAAGGGTAATGGTGACAATGAAGAAAGAAAGTTTACATATAAGAAGAATTTTAAAGGAAAATTCAAGAAGGGATTTGAGAATAATATTTTGTATTCTAAAGATCCTAACTAAAGTGAAGATAGTGGAATCAATGATTCAGAAGAAGAAGAGATTATATTCATGGCCATATATGAAGATGCATCTATAAGCAAAAGCAAAAAATGATCAAGAAGAAGAATAGGATGAAGGTGAAGTGAATTTGGAAGGAAAACTCATTTGTACCTTAGAAGAGTTAAAATCTCTTTAGAATAAGAATTGAAAATTAAAGCTCCAGATCTAGAAAAATGAAAAGGAGTCGAAGGAAACAATTGAAGATCTACAAGCACACTTTGAAGAAGCCAAGAAGAATGAAAAATATCTAATGACACAGTTGCAAAAAGTAAGTGAAAAATGTGAAAGATATGTTATTGAAATTACTTCTTTAAAAGTAGATCTCGAGAAAACAAATAAAGCAATCAATGATAGAGAAACCAATGATTCAAAATTTGAGAATAATACTAATATGTTGAATAAGATATTAGAAAGTCAAATATCAATGTCATATAAGATAAGTGTTAGGTTTGAAAAAGAGAAAGGGGAGGCCACTACTTTTAGAGACAAGGTTAACACCGAAAAAGGAAAGAACTATGTTGAAACTCTTACAAAAGAGGGAATACAAAGGGAAGAAGTTAAGAATACATAACACATCTCAAACAAAAAGTGTTAGAAGGAACAGAGATACAAAAGGAAATCAGGTCAGAGATACACAAATAGGTCCTATTTTTATAGTTACTATTTTTATTTTAATATGTATGGTCATAAGAAAATAAAATGTCTAAAAAGGGCTAACAATTTTAGAAATAAGAAGGAAACTCATATAGAGTCAAGCAGAAGCCACAACTCTTTTACTCCTTTATCAGGCTTTAATGAAAAGGATATAATATGTTATAAGTGAAATAACTTTAGACACATAGCTCAATACTATAGAATCATGTTTAAGTTAGTCAAGAAGGACCAAAGTTTCAAGGCTTAGTGAAGTTTGGAGACAATACTACTACCAAAATTACCAAAAAAGGTACACTAAGTTTGGATAATGGTAGAACTAAAATTGAAAATATTTTGTATGTAGAAGGTCTTAAACATAATATTTTGAGTGTAAGTCAAATGTGTGATCAGAGGCACACACTAATATTTTATGCAGAAGGTTATGAAATTAAGAGAAAAGATTCAGATGTGTTGGTTGTAGATGCTCAAAGAATAGGTAATAATTTGGATATGTTATCAGACATCAAAGGTCAAAGATCTTATTTGAGTCAAATTGAAGAAAGTTGGATATGACACAAGAGAATGAGACACAAGTTTTGACAATCTTGTCAACATCAACAAGAAGCATGCAGTCATAAATCTTCTAACGATTACAAAGCCATCTAACATGCTTTATGAACCTTGTCAGCATGGAAAGTAGGCTAGAAAGTGGCTCAAAATAAAAGAGTACTCGACCACTCAGATGTTAGAGCTTGTTCACACTGATTTGTGTAGACCTATGAGAACTCATAGTACTCAAGGTGAGAAATATTTCATATTGCTTATTGATTATTTTTCACGTATGACTTGGGTAATGTTTTTAAAGAAAAATTAGAAGCTTTTAGACATTTCAAAGCATTCAAATCATTATTAGAGAATGAAATTAGTTTTAAGCTTAAGTTCCCAAGATCAGATCGAGGAGGATAATTCATGTCAGATTAGTTTATTGAATTTTGTGAAGACCATAGAAGAAAGAGACATTATTCAGCAGCCAAAACTCCACAACAAAATGGAGTAGTTGAACAGAGAAATAAAATAGTTCAAGAGATGGTAAGGACAATGCTAAATGAATCCAAGATACCAGATAAATATTGGAGAGAGGTAGTTTATACAACAATGTATATTCAGAATAGAGAATTATTAAGAGTCAACAATGACAAGACTTTGTATGAGCTATGGAAAGACAAACTAGCAACAATTGATTATTTCATAGTTTTTGGCAATAGATGATTCATAAAAAGAACTGATGAAAAACTAGGTAAGTTTGAATATAGAGCAAATGATGGTATATTTCTTGGTTATCCTTTCAAAACTAAAGCTTATAAATGTTGTAACAAAAGAACTAAGAAAATAGTTGAAAGTGTAAGTGTCAAGATAGAAGAATAAGGAACATAAAGAATCGGTGATCCAATAGACATTCCTGAAATCATTGAAGAGGAAGATTTTGAAGAATCAGATGAAGATGAGAAGAAAGAGTAAAAAAACAACAAAACCCCATCCAAATATGTCTAGAGAAATCATAATAAAAGTGACATCATCAAGGACATAAATGAAGGAATTTACACCAGAATAATGATGATAAGTGAATCTAAGCAAGTTAATTTTTCTTTGTTAACCAAAATTCAGCCTAAAACTTTTTCAGAAGCTAGACATGATAAGCATTAGGTTAAGGCAATGGATGAAAAATTAAATTAGATAGAAAAGAATGATACTTAAAAATTAGTGCATAGACCAAAAGATCACAATGTGATAGGAATAAAATGGGTTTACAGAAATAATTTGAATGAAAATGGAGAAGTGATTAGGAATAAAGCAAGATTAGTATGTAAAAGATATGCTCAGATTGAAAGAATAGATTTTGAATAAAATTTTGCACCTATAGCAAGGATAGAGGCTATTAGAATTTTTTTTGCATATGCAGTGTTTAAAAATTTCAAAATGTTTCAGGTGGATGTCAAATTTGCCTTCTTAAACATGAATCTAGAAGAAGAGGTTTACATTGAGTAGCATGAGGGATTTATTCTCTCAAATATTAGTAGACATGTATGAAGATTTAAGAAAGCACTGTATGGATTGAAACAAGCTCCCAGAGCTTGGTATGCAAGACTTGATAAGTACATGCAGGATCAAGGTTTCAAAAGAGGATTTGTTGATAGTAATCTCTACATCAAAGAATCAATTGATTGTTGTGATATATGTTCATGACATCATTTTTGGAGGAAACATTGAAAATATGATAAAATATTTTTTTGATAATATGTAAAAATAATTTGAGATGTCTATACTTGGAGAAGTGTAATTTTTATTAGGGTTGAAAATATTTCAATTAGATAAAGGAATTTTCATATCTCAAATTAAATATGCCAAAGAAATATTGAAAAAAATTGGTTTTGAGGATTGTGCACTAGTTGGTAACCCAATGAGCATAGGAAATAAGGTGAGCAAGGATGAAGATTCACCTATTTCAGATCAATCTTTATATATATCTATGATTGGTAGTCTTTTATATTTGACAACATTAAGGCTAGACATCATGCATGCAATAGGTATGGTTGCAAGATATCAGTCAGATCCAAAAGATAGTCATGTTCAGTTGGTGAAGAGAAATTCAGATATATCAAGGGGACATTGGATTATGGTATCCCATAGGCAAAGCTTTCACTTTGGTTGCTTATATAAATCTAGATTGGGTAGGTTGCTTGGATGGCAGAAAGAGTACAAGTGGAGGAGCTTTCTTCCTTGGTGATAGCTTAGTATCATATCTAAGCAAAAATTAGAATTAAGTATCACTTTATACAACTTAAGTGAAATATATTGTAGCAGTATTATGTTGTACTCAATTGCTTTAGATGAAGAAAACTTTGGAAGATATCAAGGTAAAATATGATGAACTTATTTCTATTTTTTGTGACAACACAAGTACTATTAATATTTTAAAGAATCTAATGATGCATTCAAGAACAAAACATATTTTCATTAGATATCACTGCTTGAGAGAGCAGGTTGCAGATCAATAGGTTGAGATGGAATATATCAGAATTATAGAGCAAATTTTAGATATTTTCACAAACGAACTACCAAAAGACACATTTGAGTATCTATAGGAGAAGTTGGGAGTAATTTATTTTACTTCCTACCATTGAGGATCAACATCAGTTGAGATGGAGCTAAGTGTTAGCTCTAGGATAGGCCTTTTGCCATTGATGTCAAAGGGGGAGAAGTATAGAAATAGGTATTGGTGCAGAATAGGTATAGGAAATATGTATAGGGTGCTATAATAAGGGGGAGTTACTGTATGTTTTTTTAGATGGCAGTATGTGTAGGTTTCAGGATGTGGTAGTTTCAGTTTGAGGTTGACATCAATGACAAAGAGGGAGATTGTTAGAAATATTGTCATTGACGTCAAATGTCTAGCATTGGTGATAAAGGCCCCATTACATTTAATGATGTTTTTAATATTCATATCTTGGATAATGTGTGTTAATATTTATTTAATATTAAATAATATATTTTTAGTTGCATATAAGTCAAAAGAGGGCTCATAGAGAAGTCAAAGAATCATGAAGTAAAGATAAAAGAGGAATGGGACGCATTTTCTCATGAAGAGTCATCTTGAGGAATTCCAAGAGTCACCATGTGAAGATGATAGAGGATATGACACATTTTTACATGAAGGGACACTTTGAGGAATACTTAAAGTCTTCAAACTAAAGACAAAAGAGGAAAGGATGCATTTACTTATGAAGGGTCACCATATGAATTTTCAAATGCAAGGATACGAAGGGTCATGCAAGTTTGACACCATTTTCCATGAGGATTAAAAGGTCACAAAGGGTGAATGCCAAACGTCATTTGGAAAGATATAAATAAAGGCTTGAGAATTCATTTGTAATATGCAAGAGAGTGCATGGTTTGTATTTATTTTTGAAGAGAAAAAAGAAAGATATATTATAGAGTTCCATCATTTGTTGAGTAAGCAACATTGAGAGATAGTTGTGTTTTATACACAAGAGGGTTTGGTGATCCTATGGGTTGGTGTTCAAAAATATTTAAAAGAGGTTGGTGCTCTTGTGGGTTGATTTTCCTATGGGTTGGTGCTCACAAATAGTTTTTGTGTTAGTGCTCGGCAAATGGGTTGGTGCTCCTACAAGTTGGTTCTTGTGAACTTTGTAATTTGAGTTGGTGCTCATTCATATACTTGAGATTATTCTCCATGGTTTTTCCTACTTTGGGTTTCCACATAAAAATTCTCTCTCTCTCTCTCTCTCTCTCTCTCTCTCTCTCTTATGTGGTGCATATTATTATTTTAGTTTTATTGCATATCTTGAATGTGTGATTCAGTGGTTAAAGAAAAGAAATTAGATTAAGTAAAATATATATAATATATTGATTCACCCCCCTCTCAGTATATTTCATGCTTAAAAAAATGAAATAAATATGCTAAGGAAGGTATTTTAGGAAGTGTTGCTTCAATTGAAGTACCTCAAGGTCTCCTTCCTCAAATCAAGGTTCATGATCTAACCCATAATAAAGGTACTGAGGCCATGATTGGTGAAGATTTGATTGAAAGCAACAAGGATATCACCATAGCCTCTTCCATCACTAAAACTCAAGTAAATAAAGAAGGTGAAGTGGATATATAACCTTCTAGTTAGTCAATAGAATAAGGGAGATCCATTGAAAAGTTGCTCAAGGAGTCTCATCAACTCGACTCAAAGTTTGAAGTTCTGGAGTAGATACAATCAAACCTAAAAGGGGAACATGGAGAAAATAAAGGTGGCAAGGAACTGAAGAGTGACAAAGAGATTGAGCAATTTTTGTTGAGTCCACAACCCATTATTGTGGCACTTCCATCATTAGGTACTCCAATGAAACCAACTTTCAATGTCTTAAGGCCTGCATCAATGTCCAATATGTCAATGGGAATTTAGAATAAACCCCTTTTATGGGTTGAAGAACATGTCGAATAGAAAAAGGACATCATGAGAAAAATTGGGGAGACCAATGTGGTAAAGATAACTTAGGCATATAAGGCCAAGCCTCCTAATAAGGCCAAGACACACTCCTAAACTACATTCACTACTATGGGAGAGAGGAACATGAAGATAGCCATTCCTCCATAAGATGATTTGAAAAAAGATGCTTCCTCTGATAGTTACACTATCTACAACAACAAACTGGGGGAACCATCAAGGACTGAGATAAAACATAGCTCACAAGTTTTGGAAAACATGGTGGCTCATAGAATGGATAAAGACAAAACCACCATGGAGGAGTTGAAGATAGAAAACTAGGTTATGATCCAGTACTTGTAAAAATTACTAAGAGCAACTAAGGAAATAACTCCAGCTACTAGTGTTACTCTGGGTTATATCCATCTCTCATTTGCATCATTTGACTCTAGTTAGATTGATGATTTGAATACCAGAATATGAGCAATAGAATAATGGAAAGAAGACTTGGGCACTAGGGATGAAGAAATAATCCACTTAGCATTTAAATGCTTGAACAACATAGTGGAGAATAAAAGGGAGTGTGATGCTCAGATGTTTTTCTATGAGGTCAATATCAAGAAGTGGGAAGAAGTCCAATAGAAGATGGATGAGGTCTATAAGATGGGCATAAACACTTTGGTTACAAAAAAGATCATTGCTCCAAATGATCACAAAAGTCTCAAAGAATGTCAACTGACAATCAAGCATCATCTGATGATTCTCAAAGATGACATATTTGATTTGAAAGGAGAAAATCAGTCCCTCAATACTAAAACAAAAGAGATAGATATTGCACTAAGAAATATGGTAAGCCTTGATGGTTCAAATGACTTAGACAAAGAGGCAGTATGTACTACTTTGAAAAACCTCATTGATGCACCATAAGAGTCCTTTGATGTTGATAAGATAAAGTAATTGGTGTCACTTGAGAAATCTTATGACCATCTTAAAGAACTCATTGGACATAATCAAACCATGCTTTAGAGGATTACTGCCTGGATTGAGGATTATCGAGTAAAATTCAAATACCAAGCAGGCCTAGACCAAGGGAATCTCACCCCCATGTTCAAAGAATAAACTAGGTATAAGAATAAGTTGGTGAAGGATTTTGTTATCCAGATCAACTTCAAAACATAATTGAATATTTTAGTTTCTTCTGAGCTAACACCACTTTTCTCTTCTTTTCTCTCCCTTCTTCCTTTTTCTCATTTCCCACTAGGAAATGATTTTACTTTGCATGTTAGTGGTACGTACATTTCAAAAATATTTTTTGTGTAATCATGAGCATAAGAAAGGGACATTTTTGTTTGTTATACAAGAGGACAATGGTTTGTTTTGTCTATTGTAGGATCATCCTCCATGTAGATAACTAGAAATATTCTACCATAGTGAAGGATCAAGCTTGCCATCATCACAAGAGCATGAGCATAATTCAAGGAATCATGTTTATTACAAGGTCTAATAGACTCTAGGCCCATGAAGGAATCTTCTAGCTAGAGCATCTTTAGGAATATGCTAGGCTTATCTCAATTATTTAAGTAAAGGGGGTATGTCTATTTACAAGGGTCGGTTAAATTTTTGAGTAAAGAGCTATAACCTCTAAGAGTTCTCACTATGTAATATTTTTGGTGCCAAATTAATTTTTGATGTAAAATCAATTCATGTCTCCCTTGTCACAAGATTTTCTTGTGTAGTGTTAGTCTGTTATGTTGTTAGAACACATTATATTCAATTTACACTCACTTTAAAAATGAAATCTATTCATGGTATCCATTATCTTCCTATTGTTGAAATATAATTCTTTGTTTTACATTCTTATTAGATTGGTAATCTGATATATTCATCTTTATGGTAGTCATTTAGAGTTCATATCTAGATTGTAAAATCCTTTCTGCTTTGAGATTTGAGAATAGGGTGTTGATATCCTTTTTAAGGGTAGTCATAGGCTCATAGATTCAATTGGTAGGGGTTATTGAAGGACATCATTTGTGTATGATTTCAATTTCACTTGTTTTATATATGCATTGTATTTGTTGTTAAAGATGACATAACAATTTATTGGAATTTCTTTGTACTCATCTGTCAACCCTCCATTTTAATTTATATTAACTAATAATCTTGTCCTACCCTATTTTACCCTACAGATAACGTTCCCTTTACATATTGATAGTTTTATTTGCCTGCAAATGCATAAATATTGTATACTTAACATGTGTTTGCATTTTTTGTGTTAAATATTAGCATTGCAATCTCTTATTCATCCCTCTGTTGTTGAAGATTATTTAGAATGAAATTTGTAATCATATTCATATCTATCTTTAGTATCTTGTGTCTATCCTATAACATTTGCTCATTCTGTGTGACAATTCCTCCCAAGTGAATTGAGTAAGCTTGGTTGTGTTTTTGTCAAATTTATATTCCCTTATGCTAACAATCCCCATGAAGATTGAATCACAAAATCCCTTCATGTGAGTGAGCTACCCCTTAGGTCCTCTTACATTAGTTCAGGCAGAGCCAGAAGTAGTGTGGAACTGACCATGCCCCTTATAGGTGCCTCCCAGTCATTTTCTCAGTTTGGTCCAGTCTTGATGTCAAACACTTCCTTGGCTATAATGACATATTAAGTGGGTTTTCCATCTTTTCTTGCCATTTATCTCAAGTGTGCAAGGCCAAGCGATAGAGGTGTAAAATTGGGAACTAACATGTGGCATAAATGTTCCACCAAAATCAACCATATAAATTATTCCAATCTTTTTTGGTGAAAGATCAGATGGATAATTATTTTATAACAAAGCATGTTTGAATAGAAATTGAATCATTTGTGGTGGATTGCCAAAATTAAAAAAATATATCCATGAAGAGAGTAAAAGTTAAATTAGATATGAATTAGTTGGTTTGAGAAAATAAAAATTTATGAATTATCATATAAAATATGGGAAAGAATCTAAAAGGCATGAGCTTGTTACAAAACATATACCTATTCTAGAATTTATGGTCAAATTCAAGTAGGAAATTGTTTATGAGTATACAAAGCGCACACACAAGGCTAGATGGTTGGGAACATTTTAATATAAGCAAGGACAAATTCCTAATTGGTTTTATTGTTTCAGTAGTGAATTTTTTTGAGAATTACACATTCAAACTATAAATGGATGTTTAGTCACAATATTATAAATCAATATAGGTTGCTATATTCATGCATATAACATTCATGCATCCACCTGATAATACAAAATAAGATGCATAAATATTAAAGAAGTACCATTTATATGCCAGTGATGACCAACACATTGTATAGAGTATGTGCAAAGTTGTTTTGAGATGTTCTATGGATAGTTGACTAAGAGGAACATTACCTTTAATTAGCATCACAATTGGTTAGTGTTGCTGTATACTTTATTCTATGAGTTTTTTCTACACGGTTCATTATGATTGCTTATGGTCTTAGAGGCCATTTGGGTCATTTGGAAAGATTAGTTACACATTCACTGGAATGTTAGGTTTCACTCTCTCTCCCACCTATATATGTACCTCTCTCCCTTTGTATTATCAATCCAAAGTTAATGAATATTTTGGCTTTATCCATTTTGATTTGTATTGTGCAATTCTCTTTTGTCATTTCAATTTGCTATAGCTCTTTGGTGGTGTGCACTCACTTTTTATCTTGTGTGACCATTCAACCTTCACATTTAACTTATCTAGACTAGGATGAAACTCTATTATGGTATCAGAGCCACCCATGGTAAACATGTGTCTAGTTATTTATTGCTAATATTTATATGAAATCTTGAGATATTTTGCATAGCAGGATCACAGATCTATATTATTTTTTATTAGATCTATCCATTCTTTTTATCATACATTTGATTGCTTTTTAATGCTGGTATATGGAAGCTCTTTGGAGATATGATATTCTTGAAGTTTGATAAAATTATATATGGCTTGGAAGAAGGCACTTTTTTCTTGAGAAAACATATTTTTCCTCCACATTATCTTTTTTGTGGCTTCTTAGTTTAGATCTAATTTTCCATTCTCGCACCTGGTTTTCCATCCGCCTATTCAAGCTATTTATGATCTTAAAAGACATATACTCACGTGTAAATTTTTATGGGTTTAGTGCACCTTGATCTTATATTTCTAGATCATTTTGAATTTTTGAATTTTGGTAATAAATGCAAAATTTATGACATTCTAAGTAACTAATACTCAAAAACATCAGATCTTATAATTTAGAGATTATTGCTGAAAGTTTCTTCAAAAACAAGCTAAGTCTATCTAAGTTTGCCCTAATGTTTTTAGCATGTTAAATTAATTTTTTAATAGCTTGATTTAAAACAAGGAAAAATAGGCTACTTTTTTTAATACATAAGTAATGCATAAGAAGATTTGTCAAGTGTAGCATTGTTAATGGATATTTTTTATTATTTTTTTATAAAACAATATTTTGTAGTAAATATTATAAAGAAAGTGTTAATCATTTTTTATTTTCTCACATTGTATTTTCTTACTTAGACACATTATTGGCTAAGTCTAATGTCCTCTTTTATTTGCAAAATATTATCTTTTTTGACACATGTACTGATTTCTCTACACGCACTATCAGCTGAGTCTAAAATCTTTTGAGCGTGCATTTAAAACATTTGGGGGGGTTCACCATTTCATAGTTTATGGGGTGTACTATGAATTTTTGGTCCCTTTAAATATTTTACTTGCACTTTCATTTCTGCAACAATTTCAACTTGCACTACTACTACATCTCATTTTTGCACTAATGGATTCAAGTTCAATCAACCCACTAACTCCCTTTAACTATCATGAATGAAAAATCAAGATGAAAATCATTCTAAGGGTTAAGGGTTTATTTATGATAATTATGGGTACCAAAACTAAACCTAGAATAAATGCATAGATAGTTAAGTGGTATAACCATAGTGATGAAGCTTATGGGATATTATGTCTTTCTATAGCACTTGATCTTCTATTTCACTTAGAGTATGCCAAATCACCTCATGATGTATGGACTATTCTAGGTAAATTATTTGTGGAGTAAGATGTGATGAGAGGTCATGAGATTGAGAAAGAAATCATTATCCTAAGTCTTGGTAACTTTGACACCCTTCAGGATTTCTTCACTAAGTTCAAGTCCTTGAGATTGTAGTTGAAATAATGTGGGATAAATAAAGAAGATGACCAACTTTTTCTTTCTATGCTATCTAAAATAGGTACTGACTATTCAGTCTTTGTCTCTACTTTCCATGCTACTAAAAGTGCTTGAGGCATTGCATGGAAAATACCCTCTTTAGATGTTCTCATTCCTGACTTAACAAGGGATCAACACAAGTTGATCTAGATGGACACATTGAAGTCCAAAAAACCTCAAGCCCTAATTATTGGGAATGCAAAGACTTATAACAAAGATAAGAATAAAAATAAGGATAAAGAGAATAAGAAAGAATCAACCTATGCTATAACCAACACTGAATCCTCCTCTTCCAATGGAAAACCTAAAAAAGAGAAGGTTAAGTGTGTCTATTGTAAGAAAAATGAGCATGATGAAAGTAAATGAGTGAAGCAAAAAATAGATTACCTAACTCATTTACTAGAGAAGAACAACATAGGTTTTCCTAAGTCCATCAAGCAGAATTCATCTACCTAAGATTATACTAAGGCAAAGGGAAAGGGGAAAGAAAAAGAAAATGGCAAGGCTCTTGTAATAATTAAAACTTCAACATCTTCATGGGTCATTGACTCAGGTGCTTCTCACCACATGGGCTCTTCACTAGTTGAGTTTTCTTATTTAGAAACTTGTATCCTGTCTTCTATTAGTTTGGGTGATGACACTTTTGTACCTATTATAGGGAGAGGGTCTATTGAAATGGAAGGAGGAGTATTAAATAATGTTATAAGTGTCCCTTACCTTTCAACCAATATCCTATCAGTGTATCAAGTCACTCATATCATCAAAGGTATGAGGGTTGAGTTTTCACAAGATTCAGTTATCATCAAGGAATTGCATAGTGATACTATAGTGGAAATGGGTAGGGAAAATCACCAAGATAGGTTATACACCTCACATTTTTCACTTGATTCTTCTTTGATAGCATTGTTGACTCATTCAAATGGAGTTATCAAATTATGGCATGATTAGTTTGGACACATTAATTAATGCTACCTTGAATAACTTAGTAAAAATGACATGCTCATAGGCTTGCCTTGAGTCCAATTCTCAAAGGGAATTTGTGAGGGGTGATCTCCTGGAAATCATACTGAAGTGAAATTTGACAAAGGCAAAGCTTAGAGTGCTTCACAAGCATTGGAGTTAGTACACAGTGATGTATTTGGGACTTTTCCTAGTCTATCTTTTATAAAGGTTAAGTACATTATAAATTTCATTGATGATTTCTCAAGATATACATGGGTCTACTTTCTTAAGTAAAATTTTGAAGTGTTTTAATATTTTCAAGACTTCAAGGCACTTGTTGAGAAACAATATGAGAAATCCATCAAGGTTCTTCGAACTAAGAATGGAGGTGTATATGCTAGCAACAAATTTGAGCAGTTTTGCACCATAGAGGGGATTGATTTGTAGTAGATAATTATTTATAGTCCTTCATAGAATGGAGTTTTAGAATGCAAAAATAGGTCTTTGAAAGAGATGGCTAGTTGTATGATTCACTCTAAATCCTTGGCACCTAAGTATTGGGCAAAAGCTATTAATTGTGCTTTATATACTCAAAATAAGATTCCTCACAAAGATTTGAAAGGCATAACACCCTTTTAATATTAGAATGGAAAGAAACTTGATGTTGAGCACCTTAGGGTTTTTAGATCTCTAGTTATGGCACTTATACTGAATAAGATATGCAAATTTATGGAACCTCAGTCCAAGCCTTACATCTTTGTAGGTTATCAAGATGGTGTTAAGGGGTACCACCTTCTACATCTATCCACACATGAGTTGTTCATAGAAAAAAGTGTTAAATTTTAGGAGAGTCCCACATAATCAACACTTGAAACTTCTCTTTCATTGGATTCACTTAGACTTGATGATTCTTCTTTTAATTCAAATCATCCAAAGCATGTTCCTGAGCCAGGATCTTCTTCATCTTCTAATTATAACAATGAGGGAAGTGATGGGGAGTCTTCTACATCCACCTCTAGTCATGAGGATGATGAGTTAACACTTGAATCACCCACATATGGACCCCTTTGGGCTAGAAAAACACTTTAGAGTGTAGGCACTTGGGTAGGGGATCCAACAAATGATAGATGTACTCGAGTAGATTATCAGAGTGGTCCACATGATTTATTTACTTCATTTTTGGATCCAGAAACATTCTAAGAGGCTTCAAGCATACCTGAGTGGGATAGTGATACGTAGGAAGAATATTCTTGCTTGATCAAAAATCACACTTGGGATTTAACTTTACTTCCTAAACGAAGGAAGATGGTTTAATGTAGGGGGATATATCGAACCAAGTCCACTTGGTTAGTTTTATAGATTAAGATTGGGATGGTGATACTTATATCACAAGTCCACTTTAGGTTACAAATTTTATTTAGGTTACAGTCTCATCAATTGGTATATCAAGAATAAAAATGCTATTGCTATATCATCCATAGAGGCAGAGTATAGGGGAGCTATTAACACAACTACTGAGACTATTTAGCTTTAGGGGATTCCATCTAAGTTTGGCATTCCTTTCAGGTATCCCAACATCATCTATTGTGATAAATAGAGTACCATATAAATATGCAAGAATTTGGTTCAACACCAATGGACTAAACACATTGAGATTCACATGTATTTTGTCTAAGAGCTTATTCATGGTTAGGTCATCAACTTGAGATTTTGCCAGTCTTCAGAGTAAGTTTTAGATATCTTTACCAAAACCTTCACTAAGAGTAAGTTTATTCATCTATGATCTCTTTTTGGGGTATAACCTACATCAACAACATCATCTTTAGGGGTGCCTTCTAGCCTCTTCACTTCTTCTATGTCTCTCTTTTTTTTTGGGGGGGGGGGTAAGTTTTTCCTATGATTTTTATCCTTTTCTCTACTTTATGAGAGATTGATACGTACTTGGGTACCTCTTTAGGTCTCATTACTGAGACCTAATTCTCCAACCCACATAATCTATTTTAAAAGGCGGGGGGGGGGGGGGGGAATATTTATTTATACTTTTATTCTATGAGTTTTGTTTGCATGGTTCATTATGATTGCTTAGGGTCTTAGAGGCTATTTGGGTCATTCGGGAAGATTAGTCACACATTCATTAGAATGTGGGGTTTCACTCTCTCTCCCACATATATTTTTACCTCTCTCCCTTTGTATTCTCAATCCAAAGTTAATGATATTTTGTCTTTCTCTATTTTGATTTGTCTCATATAATTCTATTTTGTCATTTCAATTTGCTTAAGCTCTTTGGTGGTGTAAAATCGCTTCTTGTCTCATGTGACCATTTGACCTTCACATTCACCTTATCCATACTAGGATCAAAATCCAATAGTTAGATAGTTACATATCATAATTCAAGAATGCACATATGTTTTACTAGTAGAGTAGGATATACATAACCACTAGTAGAGAACATATTTAGAGTTTCACTCAGGTTAGCTATGGAGAAGGGGAACATGATAATGATGGATTATGTGTAAAAAGATTTTTTACAAGAGAGGAGTTGAATTTTGAAGATGGTGTTGTTTTAAATGATGCAACTATTATTTTTGAATGGTGTACTGAGAAAATGGGCCATGGTACTAAAAACAATTCTACTGTTTGTAGATGTTTTTTGTTGATGGAGGAAGAACACTTGATAAAGTATGAAGATTGTATGACTATAATGGGATCAAGTGAGATCCAATCATTTTGTAACTCAAATGTAGGTTATTAGACTATTCATATGAGACACTTATCATGTTTTTATTCTACATTCATGGACTCTATTTGGAATGAGTGTGAGTCATAAGAGTGGGTGGATGAATGGAGATATAGACCTCTAATTCTAATCATCACATATCAAGTTTCACCAAAATTACAACTTATATATATGACATCATCACATTAATTTGACCATGTATTTTATCTAATGCAACCATGTAGAATATTAATCATTATATACTATTTATTCTCAATATCTATCTTGACAACATTATTAAAAATTTGTTTTTTGTGATATAGGCCATGTTTTTGTAGTTATTAATGATTAAGACAATGAAAAGATAATAAATTACTACTTATGTAACTGTGTAAATGAAAATAAAAAATTGACTTCTCCAGTGATTGATGGAGAAAGCATTTACTATCCTACTGGGTTTGTGGTAGTCACTAAAACTTAGATTCAATGATATCCTAGAAAAAAATCAAATGTATTGTTGTTTACAAACTTTGAAACATATAGGAAGATACTATACTATTAAAATTTTGGTTGTTGCAAAAAATATTCAATTGGTCAAATATTATGGGAGACCATTAAACATGAATCTATGAAAAGTTTGTGAATCAAACCAAGAAGTTATTCCTGCTACTATCAAGATTAGAGAATATCCTAGTGGTTTGTTGGATTGAATTTCCAAGGTATGTTGTTAAATGCAGATGTATTTAATTTTATAAAATTTTATTGATTTTGTAGGTAGTAAATATAAATTTATTTTTTAATCACTTTTTTTTTTTTGTAGGTTAGTGGTGCCAAATAAGCTTCCACCTTCACGTAGCTGACACTGTTAGTAAATAATTTCATATTATTTAAGCTAAGATAAGATTAATATAAGTACCCAATTATTAAAAAAAGGACATCCTTGAGGTTGGAATGGGTAGTGGGTCTCTCGACCAATCATGATGGGAGGCCAAGAAGATAGTCTTGGATGTTATCCACCACCCTAGACCTATTAGAATTTATATTTTTGTGTCATGGGAGGCCAATAAACTAATCCTAAATTTTATACTCTACCTTAGATGTGTTTGCAATGCTAGTTTTGAGTCAATAATCATTGAAGGTGGAGTTATCCAAGTGTATCTTTAACTTTGAAAAAAAATGTTGTCAGTGTTTCCACACTTCTAAATAGTAGTGAAAACATGCATCTAGGTGGATTAAGAGGTATAGGTCATGGGATCATAGTTAATTGCATGTCTAGATGTGTTTAAAGTGATATAATTGCACCTAGAGGTCCTATATGTGGAAATGTCAGTTGGAGCTAAAGAACTTCTCTTCACTATGAAAAGTTATATTTTAGGACCCACTACTGCAACTTGTACCACATATTACCATCGAACGATACATATATGTGATTTGGTTGAAATTTTAGGGCTTTAACATGCACACGAGGGTTATTAAAATTTATATAAATAACTTATGGTTTATATTTTATGCATGCTTGAAGTTATGATAAAAACTATAATTTTATTATATTGGGAAGGGCCTTCTTGAGGCTAGAATGGGTGGTGCATCTCTAAAACATGTGTGTTGGGAGACTAATAACCTTGTATTATATTTTACATGCCACCCAAAATATATTGGTAGTGCCAGTTTCAAGCCATGAAGCATTAGAGGTGGAACTATCCAACTATCACTTTAACTTTGACGACATTTATTGTCAGTGTTCCCATGAACTTGAATAATAGTAAAAACATGGATCCAAGTGGATTTATATGTCAAGGTCATGGAATAAAATTTAATTCTCCTATTTATATATACTTGAAGTGATGTATTTTTATTGGAGGTCTTAGAGATTCTAATTGGAGTTGAAGAACTTGTCTCTACACTGCAAAAAAGTTACATTTCAGGACTTTTTATTGCAACTTGTGCCACAAATTGACCTCAAAGTTTTCATCAATGTGATAGAGGGTAAATTATATATATTTTAAATTAATTTCAAGGTTATTTTTATTAATCCAAAGGACTTATAATTTATGTTTTATGCACTCCTGAAGTTAGGCTAAAAATTTACAATTTTCTTATATTACAAAGGGTGTTCTTGAGGCTAGAATGGGTGGTGGGTTTATTGAATGGATGTGATGGGAGGAAAATAAAATGGTAATGGACATTATAGAACACCTTGTATGTGTTGGGAGTTATAGTTTTGAGGCATGAAGCATCGAAGGTGGAGTTCTCCAACTGTTGACTCAACTTTGACAACATCTATGTTATCAATATTTTGTGCTCCTAAATAGTAGTGAAAAATGCTTCAAGATGGATTTGGAAGTGAATTTCATGGTATCACATATAATTTTTGTATATATACATGTTTAAAGTGATGAATTTTCACCTGGAGATCTTGGAGGTGAAAATGCTAATAGGATCTGAAGAACTTGTCTGCTCATTGCAAAAACCTTATATTTTAAGACTCGTTACTGCAACTTATGCCATAGATTGGTATCAAAATTTATATTTAAATGTTCTATGGTGAAATTATAGGGATTATAAATTAACACGAGGGTTATTATAATTCATCCAAATGACTTATAATTTCTATTTTATGCATGCCTAAAGTTAGGTTAAAAACTAGATTTTCTTTTATTGGGAAGGACATTCTTGAGGGTAGAATGGGTGGTGGGTATCTCAATCATGCATGATGGGATGAAAATAACTTGATCCTAGACATTATACACCACCCTATACATTTTGGAAGTTCCAGTTTTGAGCCATGAATCACTGGAGGTGGAGTTATCCAACTGTCACTTCAACTTTGACAATATTTGTTGTCAAGGTTTCCGTACTACTGAACAATAGTGAAAAAATATTTTTGGGTGGATTTAGACATAAAATTCATGGGATAACATGTAATTTTACTATATATATATGTGATCTAAGTGATTAATTTTCACCTTGAGGTTCCATTGGTATAAATGCTAGTTGGAGCTCAAGAACTTGTCTCTTCACTAAAAAAAGTTACATTTTAGGACTCGTTACTGCAACTTGTGATGGTATTGAATGTTAAATCAACATATTTGGGGTAAAATTATATGTATTTAAAATGAATGTAAATTTTATTATGGTCCATCCAAATTAATTATGATTTCCATTTTATGTAGTCTGAAAATAGGCTAAAAATAACATTTTTCCTATTTTGGGAAAGGCGTTCTAGAGGCTGGAATGGATGGTGGTTCTCTTGAACAGGTATGATTGGAGGAAAAGAATATAGTAATGAAATTATAAACCACATTAGACATGTTTAAAATTTTAGTTTATAGTCACCAAGTATTTGAAAGCAAAGTTCTCCAACTGTCACTTCAACTTTGACAACATTTGTTATTAGTATTTTTACACTTCTAAACAGTAGTGAAAACATGATTCTGTGTGGATTTTAAATGAACATGCGGGTTCTTATAGTTCATATAAATGACTTGGGATTTATATTTTATGCATATTTGAAGTTATGCTAAAAAACCACATTTTGTTGTATTAAAAAGGGTGTTCTTGAGGCTAGAATGGTTGGTGGGTCTCTCAATTGGGTATGATGGGAGGAAAATAACCTATTATTATACATTATCCACCACCCCATAAATTTTTGAAGTGCCAATTTTGAGCCACAAAGCATCAAATGTGGAGTTTTCTAACTGCCACTTCAACTTTGACAACATTTTTATCAGTCTTTCTATACTCTTGAACTATAGTGAAAACATGCTTATGAGTGGATTTGGACATCAAGGTCATGAGAACACATGTAATTATACTATATATATATGTGATTAAAGTGATGTATTATCACCTGGAGGTCCTAGAGGCATAAATTTCAATTGGATCTAAATAAATTATCTCTTCACTATAAAATGTTACATTTTAGGACCTGCTACTATAACTTGTGCCACATATTGGTATCGAAGGTTCCATAAACATAATTTATATTTAAATTAGAGAGATTATAAATGAAAATTAAGGTTTTTATAGTCCATATAAATGACTTAATATTTATATTTTATGCATTCATAGACTAATCATAATAAATTACATATTTCTTGTATTGGGAAGGACATTCTTGAGGAGGAAATGGGTGGTGGGTCTCTTGAATAGGTATGAAGGGAGGCCAAGAACCTAGTCCTATACATTATACAACACCCTAAATGTGTTGGAAGTGTCATTTTCTAGCCAAAAATCAACATAATTATATTTCTCTAAATATCACTTCAACTTTGACAACATTTATTGTCAGTGTTTCCGCGCTCTTGAGCAATGCAGAAAATATATGATGAGAAGAGAAGAAATGGACAAGTTGAGTATAGTGGAGAGGGAGATAACAAATTATATAAAGTAAAAAACAAAGAATTATTTACAAAAAAATATTCAAAGGCCTCATAAGACATGAGAATTATAATCTTGCACTACTTCAAAGGGCCAAAAAATCGTATGTAAAAGAAGGGCGACAAATATATGGAGAAGGATATAGCATAACATCACTTCATGATTACATGGGTGAATGCAAGTTGAATATAATAAGAGGAAAATATTTAAATAAAATATAAAGCATTAAAAAATAATGAAAAGTATCTCCAAAGAGGGAACATCCCAATGGAGGAGGTAGGACATAACCACTTCATAAAACTTGCACAAGTAAAATGTATAAGGGCATTTGAAGAAGGTATGAAAAAAATGAGTATTCCATTGTTTGTTTAAATTTTAATTATATATATATATATATATATATATATATATATAACATTTCTATTATAATTAAAATTTAAACCAACAATGGAATACTCATTTGTTTCATACCTTCTTCAAATTCCCTTATACATTTTACTTGTGCAAGTTTTATGAAGTGGTTATATCCTACCTCCTCCACTGGGATGTTCCCTCTTTGGATATATATATATATATATATATATATATATATATATATATATATATATATATATATATATATATATATATATATATATATATATAATGTGAATATCAAGTCCCAAATGATATTAAACTAGTGTGGAAAGGGTATCCACATTAGAATAGTGATAAATGGTGTATCCCAATCATGAGAGTCACTTCATAGTAATATATGACCATCTCAAACATTATACTATTTTATCCCATATATTTTTAATTGAAACACATATTGAAATATTGTAAGTTAGTTTTAATAAATTACACATAGGAAATATTAAAGATGATCATATCTAAATATGACCATACAACCATAAAATTTAGTTTTTCAATAATAATGTGAGCCAAATTGTACATGGAAAGATGTTCACCACAAAATTTGAACACACACACACACACATAGAGGCCATAAAGACATATAAAATAAGAACATAATTGAATGTCGAGTGAATTCCATATAGCCATATAATGTCAGTAACACATACATTGCCATATAAGCATAAAAAAATTACATCATCTAACAACATAATAGAATTTCGTGTGAATGTCATATATGCATACAATATTAAAAAATTGTACATTTCCATATAGGTATATAGACAAGTACATCATCTAAGACATCTTACTCATCAAATAGTCTCCTTCTCTTTGTCTTCCTCGAAGAAGACTCTTCTTGGGATGCCTTGCTCATAGATGAAGATCCATTATATCCCTTTGATTCCTCCAAAGTCTAACTACGGGTCATTCTATGCTCATATCTCAAATGTATTTAAACTTTTTAAAATACAAATATTATTAAAAAATTACATACCACACATGCAACCAAGTTTATATATTAATTTTAAACTAGAATACAAAAATATTTTAAACATGTATTTACTATAATATTGTGGTCATGGTCAATCTGTGTCTGATGCTCAATTGGGTTAGTGAAAAATTGAGGTACATGAATATGCATGTGAAATAGGGATAAAACATAATAATATGCCATGTTAATAATATAAATGAAATATCAAATGTCATTAGACAACCCTATATACACAATACGTTCAAATAAGTTATATTTTATCAACTATCTAGTAAAATTATTAAAACAAATCTATATTTATAATTCAAAATTACAAGTTGACATGTACCTTGGTGAGTTCCTACACAAATGACATTGTAGGAGTAATGCCTATGTTTTTCAAAGCTTATAGAGATGGATCAGTCTCCATTGTGGTCATCAATTGAGAAAAAAACCTCTCTTAGTTTTCTATAAAATATTGACGATATATGGAAAATTTATCTCCTTTATTAAACCCATAATCAAATAAAATTAAATTAAAAACCCCTTTCTCTCTACAAAAAATAGAAACCAACAAGAAATTTAGATAAAAAAATTCATGGTAATGTAAGACATAATCCTTATATGAATGTTTACTTGAATAATCAAATGGAAATGATTTAATTTGAGGAATTAAGATAATAAGTTTTCCTAGACCCTTAATTTTAGGTTTTATACTTCAAATTTTATCACTCTTAACCTCTGAAACTCTACTTATTTTATTGATTTATTCCTTATCCAATATACATGCACTGTGCACTCGTGTGTTTTTAAACTTATCTATATAAATTTAGGACCCTATTGTTATGGAAGTAGAAACACAAAGAGAATAAATATATTAAAAAGATAATAAAAAAATGAAGGGGAAAAATGGTCAAAAGGACCTAAGAATAAAATAGACCATGAGTATACTATTTAATAGTAGTGTATTTGAATTTTGAGATCCTTCATAAATAAAGTTAACTTAAGATATTGAATAGCATGCATTATTCACACAAGGAAACTAACCTAAGGATATTATTTTCTCTTTATATATTTAAACACATCTCACACGTAATTTGCATTCACATCACTATCATTCAAATTTTAATTTTAACATGTATGATTGTTAGTCAAGAGTATAGATCTATATAAATAAAAAAATGTACACAAAGTATAATATTAAGTTGAAATTACCTTCGTATATGTGAATATTGGCCTAGTAACATCAATAGATGTAGTAGTAGATGGTCCAGAAAATGGCTATGCATATGTAAACATTAGTTGACCTAAAAATTCAGTAATGGACAATGAAGATGATGGAACTGTCTCCTCTTAAAACATAAAAAATTAAATATATATTAATCAAATTCTACGTAAATTAATTATTAGCTTTTAAATACAAATATAAATAAAATTTAACATGTCAAATATAAAATATACCTACATATTTGCAGCGAGTGATGTGTGCACATCAAATATATGTGAAAAAAACCATTTCTCAAAAATATATAATCTAATCCCTTAAAAACACCACCATCATCATTTGAAGGTCCAATGCATAAAAAACCACAACATTTATAATGGTAAAGTAAGGTATGAACACAGGGTGGAGTAATCCTAACATCATTCTCAGAAAGCCTACTCCTATGATAAATGAGTGTGTTAGTGAGTGAAATAAGTGCATGTAAAGTGTTAGTCTCCACAACCTCCTTCACCATAGATGGGATCTTAGGCTAAATTGTATTTTTGGTAGGACCCTTTTAGAATGATTAGGTGCACAATGTGCATTTAGTCTGCCCTACACAAAGCCTTTCCCTTGACCCTAAAACTACGAGTAGTCAAAATAGATGGAAATATCATTAAGGATAAACTCATAGTACGGTTTCCTCAAAAAATAAAAATGAGACCTTAAGGTTGTTACATGGTGGGTAATCAAACACCATCCACCATTGGTCCCAATTTTTTTAAAATCAAATATGATGGCATCGATGGATGAGGAAGTGTTTTATCGATATTAGAAAGGGTGCATTTCTTGTTGTTCTATGAATAAGGCATAAATTAGGTCTATTGATATTTATTTTTCCTTCACCTCACATACTGATGATTTTTCACCATACTAAGCACTACATCTATCCCTATATCATGCCCATATTTTAATTTGACTCATTTTCAAGTCAACTTGACCTAATACTAACTCTAGGGTATTGGACAAATAGGTGCAATGGGTGTTAGTTGAAGCGGGGTCCCTAATTCTACTAATTATTTATTCAATTTCTATTTTACTTTCCACTATGTGTAGCCAAATCCTCCTGACTACCTGGGGGGTCATGTGGCTTAGCTATAGGAGGTATAGGAGGTCTAGGAGGATTAGGAGGGTAAGGCAGAGGGTTAGGAGGAAGGTTAGTAGGTTGTTTTATTCTAGTTAAATGGGATATTAAAAAATGGGTTTTAGCAATAAAATAATGAAAATAAAAAAAATGTTAAAATCTAGTATTAATAGGTTTGATTTTTTATTGTTTGCCTCTCCTCTATAGTAGTATTATTGATTTATCAAGGTAAAGTGATTTTATGTACAGGGTGTGGATAATGTACATAACATGTATGTGTTATAACACACATGCTTTATGTCTAGTATACATAATGTGAAGGTGTTATGTACACTATACAGAATGCATACACATATGGTTTGGTGTTGATGAGCCTAAGTTTCAATAATGTGTATGAATTATAGAAATTGCATGTAGGCATCAAGTCTAAAACACATACATGTTAGGGTAAATATACATGAAAATTTCCGCTAACTCTGTGCACTTACCCTTAATGAACCTTGAGACTTACATATCTTTATATTTCCCTTGACTGGACCACGTGTCTTATGGATAATTTTGTGTTGATATGATACCCTTCATGGGAAATTCATGGAAGACATTAAAATAATAGATGGATATAGTTCTAAGATATTCAAATTTTTATCTTATTGTTATATCTTGTGTGGGTAGGGATCTAAGATACAAATAAAGACTACCTATATATGTATTTTAATTTATTGAGTTATGATAGCATTAGTTTTTATGAAGATTGAACTCAATTTTTCCCTATAAATGGCTTGAAGGTGATATACTATTTGTGCAAACTATATACAAAAAAACTTGAGTTATGATATTGTTATAAATGTTACTCTTATTTGTGCATGATGATGTGATGTTTTAATGATTTGTCCTTCTAATGTTTCATCTCAAATCTAGTATGGAGCACCTTAATTATAGTTATATTGTGTGTTATAACTAAAATGCACTTTATTGTATAATATTTGGTTAACCAACAACTTAGAAGTCATAGATGGTCCTATAAATGCACACCATGATGAGTTATTATAACATCTTTCCTCTCTATAACTAATACTTACACATGAGATGAGCATAAACAATCAATGTGAATCGATATGTACTTTTTTATATAAATGAACATAGGCGATTGAGACTGATCTTACCTTTAGGTAAACTTTTACTAAGAAATGAACATAGGGAATTGAGACCCATCTTACTTTTATATTATTATAAGGAAGCATGAGTGGGTCTTATCTTCTATAGTTAATCTTAGTATTTTTCTTTATCACGGTTTGTATAATGGTTTATTTTCTTTTAGCATATTGTAAACTTAAGACACTATATCCATTAGGTGAGAAATTGGAACATTGCTCCAATTTCATTACTCTAAACCTTAGGACATGGATAAACATTAGCATTCCATTATATCTAGAATAATTTGATCTACCTTTTGATGGGATTTCCATGCAAAATTGATATTGATTATGAACTTACTGAACCATGCATACAATTCATATTTATGTTTCATGAATGAATACGTTTGAACCTAAAAATCCTTTGAAATCTACATGAAATGAATGTTAAATTGATGTGGATTTTTTTAATATTTTATAGTTTGAAGGACTTTCACTAAGTGAATCTCCATGGAATATTTGTAATGTTATGATGGATTTCTTTTTTTTTTTCCTTACATTTTTTTTTTATCTTATTTGGAAAGTATATAACCTACAAGTAATCTGATAGCTTAGACAAGTGTTTTCTTATTGGATTCAAGTCTCTTGCCAAGGCATTTGTTTTTATATTATAAGGCTTATCTCCATTATTTAGTGTGTAATGCTTGTCGAACATACAACTCAATACCTTTATTTATTATCCCTATTTAAAAACATACCTCTAATGTTTCCTTAACATCACATTCTTTGAGGCATTTTGTCAAATAATTTGAATAGAACTTATAAGGAGAGTGAGGGTACTTGTATATGCTCCCCATGCCATGAAAATTAATGAGAGTGAGGCTAATATAATTCTAATTAATCATTCTCAAAATTTGCATAATGATAGTTAAAAATTACCATAATTAATTTCTTGAGTTCACTATTAAGACACAATACTGATAAGATCACTATTGAGATGCAAAGCCTATAGACTAACCATAAAATCACTATTATAAATACCAAGGTAATTGCAAACCCTAAACACATCACAAAAGATCAAATTTGTGCATTATTCATTAATCCATTAACCAAGGCACTGCCTCCATTATCATGCAAATGGTTCCCAATCCACCAATGCCAACATAATTTGATAAGGGACAATTTTTGGGACAAATGGTAGATGGTATTTTATTATGCACCTTGTAACAGCCATGACGTTCCTTTGTATTTTTTGAGAAAAATCTATTGGAAGTTTATCCTCAATGAAATTCCAAATTATTTTGAACATTCATAGTTCCAGGGCTGAGCAAAAGGCTCTACATAGGATAAAATAGGGGCATGTCATGTGTGTAATCATCCTGCAAGAGTCCTTATCTAAAAGTCATTTCAGAATGAGACAATCCCCTTTGTAGTGAAGGATGTTGTCACTATTGACACTTTGCATGTGCTTATTGATGCCTTCATTTAGTGCTTTGACATTGATTCTAGATTTATTGATGCTCGATCACTATTGCATATGTTTTGGCACTATATACATTGGACCTTCAAAGAAGTATGGTGGTACTTCAAGGGGAAGATGATATGGTTATGATAGATGTATTTTTGGCACATACATTTGGTGTGGAGACTGCAACTTCACCTATGCAAGTATCTTATATATTTGCAATGTTAAATTTCAGCTATATTTGTATTTAAAATGTGATATTAATTTACATAGAAAAGTCAATGATATAATTATAATTTTTCTGTTTCAAGAGGAGACATTCCCATCAATTTAAAGCCATATTTTGGGCCATATACTAGTCCCTGTGTTATTGTTACTTAGCCATATTATACATATGCAGAGGTAATCATTCATTAAGATTGTACTTCATGTACATGTACACTTATTTATATAGATATTATCAGCTAGAAATCATATTTTATTTTTTCATTTGATGAATATAGTGGATACTTCTCCATCAATATGAGCAAAAATAGACTTAGGAATTGTTGCTGAAATTTCATCTACACAACCACTCATTGAGGTATGGTAACTTGTAATTTTGAATTGCAAATACATATTTATTTTAATAATTTTAATCTATACTTGTGTTATAAATAACGTTAATGTATTATCTATGTATGGTTATCTAATGACATTTGATAGTCCCATTGATATGATTATAAGGGCACCAATTTGTGTTGTTTCTCTCTTTCACACTTTTGTGCATGAGGTTCCTCTTCCCATCGACCCTGTTGAGCATCAAAATAAAATTGAGCGTGACCATGAGATTGTGGTAAGTGCATGTATATATTTTTTTATCATTTTAAATTTAACTTATGAACTTGGTTGCAAGTCCAGTATGTAAAGTTTTTAACAATATTTTTATATGAAAAGGTTCAGTTACAGGGAAGCTATGAGTGTAAAAGGACTTAAAATCATATATTAGAAGAATCTAATTAAAGCATTTCATAAATCTCCATATACGATCAAGATGTTAGAAGGAGAATCTTCTTCAAACAAAGAAAAAAGAGGGAGACTTTTTTATGAGTAAGATATATCTTACATGATGTACTTCATATTTCATAACTATTTACACATTTATCGTCACCAGTGTCATGTTCTGTGACAACTGTATTTAAGAGAAACTTCTGTAGGATGAACTATTTTTATCCCTTGATCGTTTAGAAACAATTCAAACCTTTCCCACCATGGTATTTTTCTATAATTGAAATGAACTATTTTAATTGTGTATTGCTTTAACCACTCATAGATTTTTGAGACACATGAACTCAACTATTTAACAGACAAGAATATCTGACAAGCCATATAACTTTTTTAATTATCCGAAAGAATACTTTCGAAACTAATTTAATCATTTGTCATATGACCATATTCAATAATTTCAGTAGCATAATAGAGGGGAAAGATGTTGGGGGTGATTTAAGTTTAGCTGGCATTCTTGCAACTTGCAAGGTTAACATTAAGTGAAAACTGAAGCTCCCAGTCGATGGCTAACAGCTGAAGGGAATGTAGCTATAAACGCGCATGCATAAGCAATCCCTTATGAGGGCAATGAGTATCCAATGATATATATATATATATATATATGTTATCACATTAAATATTAATTTTATTTTAAAAAATAATCATATGTTAAAATTATTAACATATGATTTAATGTAGTTTGGTTGGTAAAGCTTTCTCATTACAATAATGAGTAGTTAGGGGTTTAATTTTGAGGTGCAAAAACGTTTGTTTTTGTGTGATATTTTCCATGTAAGCCTATTGTTGAACAACTATTATTATTATTATTATTATTATTATTATTATTATTGAAAATGTAAAATAAGTCTGTAAAAAAAAAATATATAAAATATATGTTTTTTTTTTGAAAATTTCAAGTTCAATTAATACTATTTATAAGTATATATATTTGAAAACCTAATGCATTGTTTTCACTAGCAATGCAATTTAAGTGTCTTCTCTTTCATATCAGAGAGCAAAAGAATATCATATGTAGAGTTTTATTATTGAAACAAAAGGTAAATCCATGTGAATCATGAATAATAATATAGTTGTTCCATCTGAAATAAATATAAAGTAAGACGTATCAAAGGGGCTTCAAAACTCAGTTGAAGAAAGAATTTTATGGAAAGATCAAAGGGATTTCAAAACTCAGTTGAAGAGTAAATTTTAAGGAGAGAACAATGATGTTAAATATTAGTTCTCAACTATTTTTTTTGTAAATATAAAAGAATATTCATTGTTATTTGTTTATAATCACTCACAACCATCCATTTTGAAAGAAAAATTGATCATTAAAGTTTAATAAAAAACATTAAAATTAAAAATATTATATATTTTCAAGACTGAAAGAAGTAAGTCACACCACTAAAAAGTACATTGAATGTATAACCATTGCTTTCTGATCAAAGCACCAAAATATCTATTGAACCTAGAATGTAAATCTATTGAAAATTTGAAAGAAGAATACTTTATTCATAAATATTTCTTATTTCATATAAGAAAGTGTCATATTATTTAATAAAGAAATGTTACACACAATCAAATATCCATTCATCTTAATACATTTTATTATTATAACAAAAAATTACATATAAAACTTTTAGTTTAATTTCAAAAATAAATCAATTTATATAGATTGATTGTAAAGTAAGGAATTTAATAAAATTTAAAGCTTCTTAATCATAGTTATACAGATGAATAGTTCAACAATACTTTATCCAGTATAGATTCAAGAACATCAATCATTAATTCCATGTTTGATTTGTTCAACGGAATTATTATAATCTATTTTATTTGTAAATAATTTTTCACATCAAATAATTTATGAAAAAGAAACAAATTACATATTTAAAAAAATAAAAAATTATATATATATATATATATATATATATATACTCTCAATACATATACATATGCCACAATGATAGACACATTTGATACATTTTTGTATTCTTATAAAAATATTATTAGAAAGATTTATTTTAATTAAATACCATATTTTAAAGAGAAAAAAAAGAAATAACAAAGGCTTAATACCCATACAATCCTTTATAAAAATGTTCAAATTTTAAAAAAGAATTGCAGAAAAAAGTAACCTAAAGTCTTCAATAATCAAATTCTCTTCCGTTCTTGTTTGGCAACTTTTGTTGTGCTTTAACCCAAGTAGTCTAAGGTAGCACAACAAATGTTTAATATCTTTTCTTTTGAACGAATTTCTTAGAAAAAAAAGGTTAGATTTATTTAATATGAAATAATTTAACTTAAAAGAAGTTAGATTTATTTAGTATAGAATCATCTAACTTAAAGAGGTTGGAGTACATGTTTTCAGCAAACCCACTTAAAAAAGCTCTATCTACAGACCAACCATTGCAAACTTGAAGAAATAAAACCTCTATCTATAGACCAACCATTGTAAACTTGAAGAAATAGTTTTCTCCCAAGACAACAAACTTTGATCAAATAATAACTTACCTGCCCATGGTTTCCAACCATCAATACTTTGGATAGACAAGTACAAAAGGTCAGAAACTTAGTTGATTAGATATTTTGAATATTTGTCACTATGTTTTTCAAAGAGTACATATCCAGCTATATAAGATAGTAAGCTTAGGATTTTATTTGTAAAAAAATTACAAGACATTATGAGAAAATGAATATTGAAAGCTTATGAATTGGATAGAAAATAAAATTATATATTTCATTAGTATTTAATTGAATAAGAGTTTAAGTATAAAATTGAAAAAATTTAATAAAAAATTCTTTTATCTTTTTAAAAATACTAAAGTAAGAAATCTCTTCAAATCAAAAATATATGAAAAATATTAAAAATATATATATCTACAAACTATTAAGAAAATTTGGTGAAATTTTGATTTAATTTGAAAAATAGTTGCACAATCTTTATTTTGTAAAAAAAAATTATGACATTAAAATTGTAAATGTCTTTGTATTTATTTAGGTTTCCGATAACTTCTGATTTTTTAAATGTGAATAATGATTAACATATAAATAAAATATCCATGTCTAAAGGCTTAATATTTACTATATATAAAATTAAATAAAAAATGTGAATAATAGTTAAAATATAAATAAAATATCCATGTCTAAAGACTTAATATTTATTACATATAAAACTACATAATATATCTTGTAAATGTTATTAACAATTATCAATTTCAACTAAATTATAAAATAATATTTATTAAATGTGGTAGAATAAGGGATCAAATATATTAATAATTATAAAAATACTAACATTTGATTGGTCAAAAGAAGAAAAACATATTTGATTTGTATGATTCCAATAGTTTTTTCTTGGTAAGGACTACATTTTTAAAAGCTAAAGGCATGTTTGTTAAAATTTTCTAATATTGTACTGAATATTCTATATTTCAAGAACTAAAAATTAGAATTGTATTTCCCAACCTTGTGAAAAATACATTCTAAATCTATTTTGTCATAATATGTTAGCATTTTTTTTTTTAAAATGAGGAGGCTAGTCTTATTATCTTCTTCTCTGAGAAAAAAATAGGTTAACATTCTTCATATTATACTATTAGAGAAATTATCATGAAACAATATTTGATATGGAAGATTAATAATTTGGTATGCCTTCCAAAACAAGGGCATGAGGTGCCAAGTCCCTTCGGGATGATAGTTAGAGCCCATTTTAGTTGTTTGATTCTACCAACACAACAACAAGATTAAGATCCACAATATTTTATGCCTCTATCTTTTTTGGGTTAATTCCCAATCTATGAAAAATTGCATCCATTTTTGTTTTCCATATGGGGGCTTTGCAAGCTTTTACCTTCTAAAGCTTACAAATGTTTCCCAAGTTGTTTTCTCTACAAATATTCATCAAAAACCTAAGGAAAGCATAAAAGCTGTCACTCAATGGTTGTATATATTACAACCAAAATCATGAGGAATAAAGCAACGTAGATGACTCATAAAAAAAATGATTGTGAAAGTAGAAACATTGAAAGACAGAAGGCAAAAGCCAAAAATATTATTAATATATTTGCTACTTTAATTATCAAAAAACCATACTACTAGATCATACTATAAGACATTAAAAAAATACTGTTGATGCAATAGTAGATAAGACAACTTCATTTTTATATATAGTCAAGCTGAGCTTGAAGCCTCACATCTACAGCTTCAATGCATAGAATAGGACACATTAGACCAAATTTAATTCCCCATTATAGAAACCTCTTTTTGTCAATGATCTAGACTTTCATGGTCATAGAGGGTTTCTTCACCCTAGCACAAAAAATTCTTTGGGTTTTGGATGCCAAGGGCCACCCCAAAATTGGTAGGGAGAATTTGTCAAGCCAACAACTCACCTGATCACTAGCCTTGCCATTGGTTAACAATACTCCATGCATCTCTATATAACGAAGCTCTAATCATAACACAGGTCACACCAGTAGGTGATCTAGCTCTTGAGAGACTTAAATTTCACTTGGGTAGTGGGCATGCAAAAAGTAGGTTTCCATTGGTGAAAGTAAAATCTCTCTTATCTTCCATGTTCACTTGTAAAACAACAAAAACACAAAGTTACAAACTTAAAACAATACAAAACAAAGATACATCTTTTGTCATTAATGCAATAACAATACAAACCAAAGATACACATTCCATCATTATAATGGATCTTATGCTTTGTAAACCTAGAGAAATATGTAGTAATGTTATTGTGGATCAGGAGTTTAGGGTTAAATGGCTTGAGCCTAGTTAGATCCTCCTATGCATGCAAGAAGTGGTTCCAAATTAGAATATTAGAATACCTGTGGAAACCCATACATAAGACTGAATATCATTCACTAGAATCTAACACAATACCTTCATCACTAAAAACAATGAGCGGAAGCTATAGGAATTTATTTTCTTGCCAAAAGGAAGCCTAGAGGGTTTACACAAAGTAAGTTCAACTCAAGAAGACCTAGATTTGAATAAAAAGATTTCATTTTTATGGTAGATGTGACTTACCAAGATGAAGGCTATGGAAACCTTAAGACTCAATTCGGGAGAAACCTCACCTGTAGTAGAGAAAATAAAGTTTCCCTAGTATGGATGAAGAAATGAATTTGGTATTCACAGAAATGTCAAAAGTGGTGAATATCTATATGTAGCTCTATCATAAGGAGGTCTGTGGGAAGCCATCAAAGAGGTAGCATCAGAGACTCTATCAATTTCAACTAAATTATAAAATAATATTTTTTGCCTCTATCTTTTTTGGGTTAATTCCCAATCTATGAAAAATTGCATCCATTTTTGTTTTCCCAATAATATAAAACCTAATATCCTGGTAGCTTAAACCTTAAGACTCAATTTGGGAGAAACCTCACCTGCAGTAGAGAAGAGAAATTTTCCCCAATATGGATGAAGAAATGAATTTGGTATTCACAAAAATGTCAAAAGTGGTGAATATATATATGTAGCTCTATCATAAGGAGGTCTGTGGGAAGCCATCAAAGAGGCAACATTAGAGAATTTGTCAATTTCAACTAAATTATAAAATAATATTTTTTGCCTCTATCTTTTTTGGGTTAATTCCCAATCTATGAAAAATTGCCTCTATCTTTTTTGGGTTAAGTTTTTTTGTTTTCCACATAAGGGCTTTGCAAGATTCTACCTTCTAAAGCTTACAAATGTTTCCCAAGTTGTTTTCTCTACAAATATTCATCAAAAACCTAAGGAAAACATAAAATTTGTCACTCAATGGTTGTATATATCACAACCAAAACCATGAGGAAGAAAGCAACATAGATGACTCATAAAAAAAATGATTGTAAAAGTAGAAACATTGAAAGACAGAAGACAAAAGACAAAAATATTATTAATATATTTGCTAATTTAATTATAAAAAAAACCATGAGTTTCTAGAAAGATGTAGTTTTCACTTTTCAATAAATGATACCCAGTTTATAAGTAATAAACAAAGAGCCTATGGAAACTAGTAAAGTATACTACTAGATCATACTATAAGACATTAAAAAAATACTGTTGATGCAATAGTAGATAAGACAACTTCATTTTTATATATAGTCAAGTTGATCTTGAAGCCTCACATCTACCACTTCAATGCACAGAATATGACATAGTGGACCAACTTTAATTCCCCATTATAGAAACCTATTTTTGTCAATGATCTAGACTTTCATGGTTATAGAGGGATTCTTCACCCTGACATGAAAAAGTCTTTGGGTTTTGGATGCCAAGTGCCACCCTCTAATTGGTAGGGAGAATTTATCAGGCCAACAACTCACCTAATCACTAGCCTCACCATTAGAACTGATTTGTAACCTATAAATGGGTCTTGTTGAATGACACAATGGATTCCCCCATTTAAACTATGGTTCAAATTCATTGGTTAACAATACTCCATGCATCTATATATAATGAAGCTCTAATCATAACACATGTCACACCAGTAGGTGATCCAGCTCTTAAAAGACTTAAATTTCACTTGGGCAGTGGGCATGTAAAAAGTAGGTTTCCATTGGTGAAAGCAAAATCTCTCTTATCTTCCATGTTTACTTGTAAAATAACAAAAACAAAAAGTAACAAACTTAAAACAAAATAAACCAAAGATACATCTTTTTTCATTAATACAATAACAATACAAACCAAAGATACACATTCCATCATTATAATGGATCTTGTGCTTTGTAAAACTAGAGAAATATGCAGTAATGTTATTGAGGATTAGGAGTTTAGGGTTAAATGGCTTGAGCCTAGTTAGATCCTCCTATTCATGCAAGAATTTTTTCCAAGTTAGAATCTTAGAATACCTATGGAAACCCATATATAAGACTGAATAACATTCATTAGAATCTAACACAATACCCTCATCACTAAAAATAATGAGTGGAAGCTATAGGTAGATGTTGGATATTATTGATGGTATGGTTATGTTTTAGAGACCCTATGGGGTGGTTTGAGTTCTTGAAGTTCTATTGGAAGTGAAAGGAATTCATCAGATTAGTCATATGAGAGTCTAGGTTCAAGTAGTCATCTTGACAGATAAAGCTAAGTGAGCATATTGATGATATCAACATTCACACATGTGAAGGTTTAAAGATAAGATTGATATATGGATAGATTTTTTTATGTGAGGAGATAATATGGTTTAATTTTAAGGTCTGGACATGGAGCGTAGAAAAAATTAAGGTGCAAAGTTGGCCTCTCAGACAAAATTCAATAAGTTTCCATACTTAGCCAAATTTGTGATATCAAAAATATATGGTGAACATTTAAATAGGATATGAATATATATAGTGAGTGATTAATCTAAATAGATAATTATTCAATGATGAGAATTATAATTTTTAGATAGAGATCAATAGTGAACATGAAGTCTATTATTCAAAGATCCTGAGATTGAATGCGATGAGAACATGTGTCACTTTCTCAAAGTTTGAGCAGTAGATCAAGATCGATGGAGCATGCTAAAATATGTAGAGGAAAATAAATAATACACATTATTAAATAAGTTAACATAATTCTCATAAGGCATACAGGAATGCCAAGTGGTAAAATTTCATTGGAGACTGACTGCAGGGTATGCAGAGGGCACTCGAGGATGCCAAGTGGCTTGATCTCAGAAGTGAGGATCTAAGATCAATGATGAGTGATGGAATTTAAAGTCAAGAGGATTAAAAGGATATAAATGGATCATGTTTGATCAATATATATAAGGAACTAGATGAAGACACATGTCTACAGATGATTTTGCATTAACTAATGACCGTTGGCATTTGAATTAACATAAGGATAAACCAATACTAAGTATTTTGATTATATAATTTTATCTAGGACTAATTTATCAATGGTGTAAAAGTAAAATTTGAAGAGTAATTCAAAAAAAATCCTAATAATATATTTATAAGGTTTAACTATCTTTACAGTCAAATTTATTGAGCTCAAAAGTTGATTGAAGGTTTGACCATGTTTTATAAGTGACCCAAGAAGGATAATTGAAGAGTTATTGATGGTATTTCGATGTTTAAAGATGAAATAACTATTTTGAAGTGATTTAGACTCCATGAAGATATTTTTTATGGATATTTTATGTTTTAAAAATCCATATTTAGTATGAACAAAGGCTTAAAAGTTGACTATGTTTATTGAATACACTGGTAAGTTTGAGTGACCATCTTGCATAGGTAAGTTGAAAATGTTTTGAGAGTTGAGGAATAAAATGAGTATGGATATGTTATATAAGTCTCAAATATTTATGAGAAGGTATTGGTTGTCATGATTTACCCTGAGTGGTTATGGAAAGTCAAAATAACTTGACTATATTTTTTCTCTATATGCCCAGTCTAAGTGGTTATTTTGAGAGAATTGTTTTTAGTGCTCAGAGCCTATGTTGAATTATATAAATAATATTAAGGTGTTTAAAATGTCCTTAAGGTTTCAACAATGTGATATAATCATATGGCTATGCAAAAAATATGAGTGGTTACTTCAAATGTTTGAGACTATGTTTTTTGTATATGAAGGCCTAAAGAACAAGGATACCTAATTGGTAGGTTCAAGTGTCAAGTTGGTGTTCCAAATGGAATGAACCAATATGAGAGTGAGTAATGGGATATTAGATATAGGTTTGTTATGTTTAAAGTATTGGTAAAATATGAAGGTGGTCCAAGTAGTCTCACATGTAATGTGTGAGTATGAAGGCCTAATTATTTTAGGTCTCACCAAGACCTAATGGTGTTTTGGGGTTAATGAGGTAATGTATAACCTAAGGAGTTTGGTATTCTCACATATAATGTGTATTAATACCTATTTAAAATATATAAAAAGTATGGTATGCATATTGGCTGACCAAGATGGGTTATATGAGTGTATGGTATAAATACTAGGTATAATTGGCCTTTTTGTAGTTGAGTAGAGAGAGCATGGTGTGAAGCGAAGTAGATAACATTTTAATGATAAATTAAAAGTTAGTGAGGACAAAATATCAAATATGATTATTCATTTTTATCTGATCAAGTTGATGTAGGTGGATACATAGGTCATTAGACTTAATGAGCCTAGAAGAGGTAGATTGAGTGAGTGAGCCCTTGAGACTGTTTGGGTGAAAGACTGAAGGCGAAGAGTGAAAAAAAATGGTCATCATCAGTTTAAGAGTATAAATAAGTGTTCAATGTGATATATTTAAGGTATCTATGTGGGTGATTAGTTTCCTAAGGGGTTGGTTCATCCTTGCAAGGTGAAATTTGCTAAAAGGTCTAGTTGTTGTAGGTGCTCAACTAGACATAGGTAGTGGCTCCTTGTGTGATTGGTGTCTCAATAAATTAAATAATGGATGTTCCTTGATAAATTAGTGATTGTTTAAATGTTGGATCTTGTTATTTTAGGATTGTATTCCATCTTGTAAGGTTTAGTGAGTTTTATCCCCCAAGAGGGTTTCCCACGTATATCATGTGTTATGTGCTTGATCTTGCTATGTTCATTGCAATGGTTAATTTGTATGCTTCATTATTGTATTTGATGAATGTTTAAGAATTAAGAATTTAATTGGATTATATTGCATTACTAATTCACCCCCCATTGATTATACTTATAACAATTGGTATTAGAATAGGACCTTCTGTATAAGTTTAACCACTTGAAGGTAATCTTAGGTACAAAGACAAGTTCTCAAGGTTTCTATATTAAGAAAGATCCATTGTGAAATGGACCCAATTATAATTTTTTGAGTGTAATAATGAATACATACATCATTTCCTTAGGGTTTGACACTTTGAAATTTATTTTGGATGGTTATTCCATGCCACCTACTCCTCCAACTAGTGTTGTAGACAAGAAGCTGAGTGAGAATACTTCTAAATCTATGAATGCTATCATTTGTGATATTTCAAAGGATGAGTTCACCAAGGTAATCCATTTCAAGTTTTCCAAGTATATTTGGGACAAATTTTAGCTCATCTATGAAGGAGATTCAAAAGTCAAGTTGGACAAACTACAAACCTATCGAAGGAAATTTGAAAGTCTCAAAATAAAGGAAGAAGATACTATGGATTCCTATATTCTAAGAGTTGATGAGGTAATGAACATGATCAAAGGCATGGGAGAGGTTATTTAAGAAGGCACTGTAGTGCAAAAGGTATTAAGGTTTCTCACTTTCAAATTTGATTCAAAATTTTTTGCTATAGAAGAAAGTCATGATCTCACCAAAATGAAGATGGATGAATTGCATGGCATTATTTTTGCATATGAGATGAGAGTTAATGAGGACAAACCACCAAAGAATGAAGTGGTTTTCAATGCATAAAAAAAGATAAAGAATAAGTTCCAAGGTAAGAAGGTCAAGGATGATGATATTTATGATATTGATGATGATGAACTAATAGCTCTATTAACAAGAAAACTAAAAATAGGTTTAGGAAAGTTTAAGGGTAAACTTCCCTTCAAATGTTTCAATTGTGGAGAGATAGGTCAATTTTCCAACTAGTATCCTCATAAGCATAAGGGAAATGATAATGAAGAGCATGAAGAAGATCATGATAATGACAATAATAATTGTATGTCTAGTAAGAACAAGAATAGTTTGAAAAGGTATAATGTCTAAAAGAATTTTTACAAAGACAAGACGAGTCTCGACACTAAAGAATATTGTAGCTCATTTGATGAAAATAATGGTAGTGATTTTGAGAATGATCATGAAGATGATGGTCCTAATAAAGATGAATATCTCTTCATGATTGAAGAAGGTAGATGCTTTTATCAAGAATAATTTACATGGTTTGGAGGTGGTTTAGGTGATATAGATGATGAATAAGACAAGGTAAACTGTGATATTGAGTTGATGAATGTCCTTGAAGATATAAATATTGAGAAGAAGAAAACCAAGAAGTTGAAGTCTCAAATAAAGGATTATGAGGTGTAATTCAGTATTTTTGAGGTAATAATATATGAATACTTCAAAGAATATAAAAATTCAGTTAAGCTTCTTAATGATCAGTTAGAGACTATGAATGCAAACTTGAAGGCTAAAGAATTTGAATGTTCAAGGTATGCAATTGAGATTGGTTATTTAAGAGATAACTTGAAAAAGACTTCAAGTCAAGTGAAGTCATTTGTGAAGTTTTAAAAATGATCAGTTGATCTAGATAACATTCTGAGTAGTCAAAAATATGCAAGAGATAGAACTGGTCTTGGATACATAAAAGAACAAAATAAGACTACTCATGATGACTTGATGACTTTGGTGAATAAGAACAATCAGACTTTGAAGATAAAAAATCAATCAAGAAATGAAGTTGCTAATAGAAAAAAGACAAATCAAATGAGGAAGACATTTTAAACTCAAATTATCTTTTGTCTTTTGACTATGTTATACAGGTTAGAGTTGAGGTAGCCATGCAAGCTCAGGCCCCTCAAGAGAAGAAATCAATATCATTAGATATATAGGCATTTGTTGAAAATTTCATCACCTAATCACCAAGCCAAGGTGATCAAGGTGGAGCTAAATAATTGAATAAATCTAATGAGAGAGCTGAAGTAGAGCCAAAGCAGGATATTTAAGGAACCACTGACTCTGAAGTGGTGGTTGAGAAAGAATGATGAAAGGTAGTTATAGAGGTATCAAAAAATTTCCCTTCCCCTCCAAAGGTGTTGAGTTCATCACTAGAGGAGAAGGTGAGTGCAGAGGAAGGTGGGGGAGAAAACTTGAAAATGAGTACCCCCACCCATTCAAAAATAAATAAGGATTAGATCAATCAAATAAAGATGCTAAGGAGGGAATTTTAGGAAATGTTGCTTCAATTGAAGTACCTTGAGGTCTCCTTCCTCGCATTAAGATCCATGATCCAAATTATAATAAATATCCTAAGGCCATGATTGGTGAAGAGTTACCTGAAGGCAACAAGGAGATCACCATAGACTTTTCCATCCCTATGACTCAAGTAAATAAAGAAGGTGAAGTGGCTACAACACCTTCTAGTCAGTCAAAAAAATAGGGGAGTTCCATTAAAAAGTTTATCAAGGAGTCTCATAGCTTGGGTTAGATTTTGAAGTTTTTGAGTAGATAGAGCCAAACCTAGAAGGGGAACATGGGGAAAACAAAGGTGGTGAGGAACTGTAGAGTGACAAAGAGATTGAGCAATTTATTTTGAGTCCATATCCCATTTTTGTGTCACTTTCAACACTAGGTACTCCAATGACACCACCTTTTAATGTCTCAAGTCTTGCATCAATGTCTAGTACATCAATGGGAATTTAGATTGGACCCCTTCTCTAGGTTGAAGAATAGGTCAAATAGAAAAAGGACATCATGAGAAAAATTAGGGAAATTATTGTGGTAAAGATTGCTTAGGAATATAAGGCCAAGCCCTCCAAGAAGGCTAATACACACTCCTAAAATACATTCACTACTATGGGATAGAGGAATATGGAGATAGCCATTCTTCCAAAAGATGCTCTGAAAAAATATGCTCCCCTTGAGAGTTACACTATCTATAGATACAAACTAGGGGAGCCATCAAGGAATGAGATAAAACATAGCTCACAAGTTTTGAAAACCATGGTGGCTCATAGAATGGAAAAAGATAAAGCCACCATGGAGAAGTTTAAGGAAGAAAACTAGGCTATGATCTAGTACTTGTAAAAATTATTGAGTGAGCCTAAGATAGTAACTCCAACTGCTAGTGTTGCTTTGGGTTCTCTCCATATCTCAATTGCATCATTTGACTCTAGTTGGACTGATGATTTGAAGAATATAGGACAAGTAACAAAATAATGGTAAGAATACTTGGGAACTAGGGTTGAAGGAATAATACACTCAACATTTAAATGCTTGAACAACATAGTGGACAATAAAAAAAAGTGTGATGCTCAGATGTTTTTCTATGAGGAAGATATCAAGAAGTGGGAAGAAGTCCAATGGAAGATTGATGAGGTCTATAAAATGGGCGCAAAAATTTTGGTTGAAAAAAATATCATTGATCCAAATGATCATAAAAGGTCTAAAAAATGTCAAATGGCAATCAAGCATCATCTGATGATTCTCAAAGATGGCATCTTTTATTTTAAAGGAGAAGAGTAGTCCCTCAAGATTGAAACAAAAGAGACATATTCTATGCTAATAAATATGGTAAACCTTGATGGTGAAAATGATTTGGAGGAAGAGGCATTATGCACTACTCTAAAAAACCTCATTGATGCACCAAAAGAATCCTTTGATGTTGATAAGATACAACAATTAGTGTCACTTGAGAAATCTTGTGACCATATTAAAGAACTCATTGGATGGAAGTAAACCATGCTTCAAAATATTACCACTTGGCTTGAGAAGTATCGAGTAAAATTCAAATACCAAGTAGGACTAGACCAAAGGAATATTTCCCCCATGCTCGAAGAACATACTAGGTATAAGAACAGGTTGAGAAAGGATTCTGTTATCCAGATCAACTCTGAAACATAACCAAATATTTTAGTTTCTTTCAAGTTGGCACCACTTCTCTTTTTTTCTCTCCCTTCTTTCTTTTTCTCATTTCCCAGTGGGAAACTATTCTACTTTGCCCATTAGTGGAACACCCCTTTCAAAAATAGTTTTTGTATAATCATGTGCATAAGAAAGGGACATTTTTGTTTATTATGCAAGAGGAAAAAGTTTTTTTTATCTGTTGTGGGCTCATCCTCCACGTAGATAACTAGAAATATTATACCATAGTGGAGGATCAAGATTTCCATCATCACAGGAGCATGAGCATAATCTGAAGAATCATGTTTGTTACAAGGTCTAATAAACTCTAGGCCCACAAAGGAATCTTCCAACTGGAGCATCTTTAGGAATATTCTAGGCTTATCTCAATTGTATAAGTAAAGGGGGTATGTCCCTTTACAAGTGTCATTTAAATTTTTGAGTCAATAACTATTGCCTTAGAGAGTTCTCACTATGTAATATTTATGATTCCAAATTGATTTTTGATGTAAAATCATTGGCAAGATTTGAGAGCATTTTAGACGTCTCCCTCCTCATATGATTTTCTTGTGTAGTGTTAGTCTGTTATGTTGTTAGAACACATTATATTCAGTTTACACTCAATTGAAAATTGAAATCTATTTATGGTCTCCATTATCTTCCTATTGTTGAAATACAATGCTTTATTTTACATGCTTATTAGATTGGTAATATGATATATTCATCTTTATGGTATTCATTTAGAGTTCATATATAGATTGTGAAATACTTTCTACTTTGAGATTTGAGAATAGGGTGTTGATATCATTTTTAAGGGTAGTAATAGGCTCACATATTCAATTGATAGGGGTTTTTAAAGGACATCACTTGTGCATGATTTCAATTTCACTTATTTCATATTTGCATTGCATTTGTTATTAAAGATGACATAATAGTTTAGTGGAATTTATTTGTGCTCATTTATTAACCCTCCACTTTAATTCCTATTAACTGATAATCTTGTCCTACCCTATTTTACCTTGCATATAACATGCCCTTTGCATATTTGAAGTGTTATTTGCCTACAAATGAATAAATATTGTATACTTAGCATGTGTTTGCATTTTGTGAATTAAATATTAACATTGTAATCTATTATTCATCCCTCTATTGTTGAAGATTATTTAGAATTAAAGTTGTAATCATATTCATATCTATCTTTAGTAACTTATGTTTGGCCTATAACATTTTCTCAGTCTGTGTGACAACCCTTCCTGGGTGGATTGAACAAGTTTGGTTGTGTTATAGTCAGATTTATATTCCCTTTTGATAACAATCCTCATGAAGATTGAATCATATAATCCCTTCATGTGAGTGAGCTATCCCTTATATCCTCTCACGTTGGTTTAGGTAGAGCTAGAAGCAACAAGGAACTAACTGTACCCTTTATAGGTACCTCCTAGTCATTTTATCCATTTAGTCCAGTCTTGATGTCAAACCCTTCCTTGGATAAAATGAAATATTAAGTGGGTTTTTCCATCTTTGCTATCCATTTCTCTCAAGTGTGCAAGGCTGAGCAAAAGAGGTGTACAAATGAGAACCAACATATTTCTAGCACCATTACTATGGAAAGAAAAGGGCCTTGGTGCCTATGTTGCTGGGGACTCCTATAGAGAGATGCTATCATTTTTAAAGTTCTCTACTTATTTGTGTTATTCTAATCATCTTTGGTGTTTCAATGTCACCAACATCTTTTTGGTTATATTGTTGGGGACCATTATTATCACTCGTGTTACCAAGAATACTTACAGAGAGCTATAAGTATTATGTTTACTTTGTTCTCTACTATTACTACATCAAGTTCTTGATCTTTGGTTGATAGACCTTTTTTGGTGACTCCACTGGGGATGTTTATCTATGTGCTATAAGAAGTTTTACAAAATTCTTAGAATAATCTTTAGTATTTGAAAGTTTTCACTCTGTCAAGTGCTGTTAATATTTCTATTTGTTTTGGTCTAGAAGTTTGTGCTTCTAGTGGCAACTCTGTTATCATATAGGTTTAAATATCAGTGCATACTATATGTACTCTTCTTTGTCTTGAAGAGTTTTCTTTAGATCTATAAATCTAGAGGATACTAGGTCTTTCTTTTAGAAATATCCATCCAAAGAGCTTGTCCCTGAGTTAAAAGCTCCATTCACAAGGAGACAAGTGTAGAAACCTATTGTAGGGCAAAACTCAGACAATCAAGTAAGACCTAATCAGTTTGTCCCCCATTATATTCACCCCATTTTATTAAATATCCCTTTGGTTTAAGGTTATAAGAGTGCATCAAATAAATCTAATCTCCCTATAAGTCAAGCTCCTTCTCCCCAAAGAAGTCTTTCTCCCCCTACTAGGCCATTGAAGCTTCATTATATTTTTCCTCCTTCAAGTCCTCCTCATCGTATTCATTATTATTCATCCCCTACTTCATCTTCATCTTTAGGTTCAAAGATGGGAGATCATGATCTGAGGAGTATATTTAATGTAGGCAATGAGAATGATGGAGAAGAAGATCAAGTTATGGATAATAGACATAGACCATTTGTAATCCCAAGGTTTAGACCCATCAAATTTAATGGTATGCTTGGTTTCCATAATGAAGTTCCCATCAAAGTAAGGAATATTTTTCCTAAGTTTTAAGGGAATATTGTCTTGTCTAGGGAATAACATTTAAAAGCCTTCTTAAATGTTATTGAAGATTATGAAATTGATGTAGAAGATGTGTGCATAAAGCTCTTTTTAAACACACTTAAGTAAGAGGATCAAGAGTGGTTCAAATATCTACTCGATGGATCCATAAACATAGGGAAAGCTATATTGATGCAAATAAGATGAAATTTACTGATAGGATTGATCCTAGATTTTTGCTTGCTAAATTTGAAAGCCTTAAGTAGAATCCTAATGGATGTGTTAAGGATTTTAATTCTAGATTCAGTATGGTATTGAGAAGGCTTCTAGAGGACATTAGACCCAATGGTGCTACTTCTTTTATTAAATAATATGATACATTTGACATGAAGGCAACCTATTATCTTAGAGATAAGGCTCCCACAAGTCTGAGGATGGCTTTCAATTTGGCTATCCAAATAGAGAATAACATTAAAGCTATGGGTGAAACTTTGAACAAGAGGGATGATGTCAAGTTGGTGAGTCCTAAAAATCCTCAAGCCTCCTATAAGAATGTAGATCTGGAAGAAACTGTAAAGACCCTAACCAATGTTATGAGAAATCTCTTACAAGTTGGCTAGAGAAGAAAAAGGGCTATCTCAAGGTTCTTCTAACCATGATGATAGGAGGGATCACAAGAGGGAAGAAAAAAATCATCCCAAGGATTAGGGTCAAGGTAGGTCAGATTTATAAGGTAGGAATAATGATAAGGGAAAGGGGATTACAAGGGATGACAAGCATGAAAGAAACTAGAAACAAAGAAGTGGAAGGGATGTACCAGATCCTTTAGCTGCAAAGGTTAATACAATAAATTTTGATATTGACTGATGTGATAAGGGATCCCTCCCTCATCCCCCATGTAACACAATTGATAGTGATTGTCAAGGTGTAAAAGGCTTTGAATCTACATCTGATGAAGATGATATATACATTGTTGAATTCCATGAGATGGAAAGCTACACCTTCCAAGAGGAAGCTATGTGTGATTCAACTATTCGTGATTGTGAAGACACTCCAGCCTATGAATGTTTTACTTTCCAACTTAGTGAACTAGATGTGATGGTTACCTCTTCATCTATAGAGCTAATGAGTGCTACTACTGCTCAAGCATTCTAGAGTGTGTGTGAAAAGGTAAGGGTCCTAACCCTAGATTTCATCTATGAGATAATTATGATGCATGAATATGAATTACCTATTCATGATTTTGAGTTAATGAGATCAATGATGAAATAGAAATATGGGGATTCACCTCCATCAGTTGAGGACTCATAATTAATGATCCATGTAGCCATTACCCAAGAGGAGTATAATTTGAGAATTAAATATAAAAATACCCTATGAAAGATAAAAAATCTACTACCCCTAAAGCAAAGACTAGAGAAAAAAAGACCAAAGGGAGTAAGGAAGTCCAACATTCCACCAAGCCTAGTTTTGTACCTTATAATGCTAAGCCTAAAGGTACCCAGGCCAAGAATGGAACTCCCCTGTTGTCTACTATTTCCAAGAAGGATGAACCTATGAACCCTCCCTTGAAAAGTGAAGTTAAGAATGTGGGTTCACCTACTTTTCTTCCCCTGACTCATAAGGGGTGTATCTCAAATGAAAGTGTCGCTAGTCTACCTGCTAACACTCCTTTGCCCAAATATAGTATTTGTGACATGGCCCATGTATTGAGTCAAATAAAGGTCATAGTGACTTTTTTGGAGTTGGTTAGAATTATATAGCATAGGAAAATATCTTTTGAGTATTTTAGATTCACTGATAAAGTTATTGCCAATGAGATTGTTGAATCTGAGCCTTATCTCATTTTCCCTATGGAAAGTGAGAACACTTCAGAATACCCTAACATCACTTGGAGGTGTATTTGGAATAACATTGGTAGAGAGTCCAATGGATTTTGAACCATTATATACCACTCTATTGATTAAGGGATTAATTGTCCATAACTATATGTTTGACTATAGTGCATCTTGTAACATTATGCCATTGGCTCTGCTGAATGAACTTTGTTCAAGGATAACTATAACATATGGATGATGCCTCACTATGGATTGTAGAGAATTACATATTTTTGGTGTGGTGAAAGGACTAGTGATGTAGCTCACATAATACCCCATTAAGTTTATGAGTACAGATGTTATTGTATACTATTCACCAAAATAAGGTATGTTGCTATCTAGAAAATGGGCTAGTAGTATTGGGGGTAGTGTTCAAATGGATCTATCTTATGAAACTATACCTATAAATGGGAAGATGTTGGCTTGAATCAAGAGCCACAAATTCTTCATGTCCTGGAAGATCCTAAATGTCAATTGAATAAAGTGTTATATATGGCTACAAACATCATAAATTTTGTGGGGAGTGTTGAGTATGACGAACTACCTCTTGAATTTGGTGCTATAGATGAATACTCCATCTTGACCATGCATTTTGATGGAGCATGTTCAAGTATTGGAAATAGAGCAGGGGTTGTCTTCTATGCCCCTAATGGCCAAGCTTACAGATACTCTTTTCTATTGTCTTTTGAGTACATAAATAATATTGTTGAATATGAAGCAATCTTGATTGGTCTCTAGATCACACGTGAATATGGAATCAAAAAGTTATTGGTTAAGGGTGATTCAAAATTAATGGTGAAGTAGGTCTGAGTTGTTTACACCATGAAACAAAATATATTGAAGTAGTACTAGAACGTTATATGGGATTGCTTGGAATGGTTTGATTCTTTCAACATTGAATATCATGCCCATGATTTTAATTAGGTGGTAGATATGATTGAAAAGAGGGCTTCAGAGTTTAAAGTTGAACAAATAAATCCCTCTTATGAATATGAGGTGGAAGTACTAGTAAGGATTTATGTCCCAAACAACATTGATCACTGGCAAGTCTTTGATGATGATGATCAAATAAAAAGGTTTATGTTTTGTATAGATGAGTTTGAAGGAAACATTATAGATATGGACTCCATGTTATATATATATATATATATATATATATATATATATAATGGAAAATAAACCTTGTTTGGAAAATAAATAATCTAGTTGAAGACTAATACTATCCCTAGAGGATTGGTTAGTCTTGGAGCATCCTTTGATGGAGCTGATAGAATCAAATCTAGAAATATTTCTATATTAAAAGATGTAACTGAGATTAACATTAGGATAGAGGGAAATCTAAGGAAGATTTGGCTTAGCACTCACCTGAGAAAGAAAGAGAAGGAAGCATTTATCAAACTTTTGATTAAGTACCAGGACTATCTAGCATGGTCATACTTAGAGCTAAGGCTTATAGGGAGGATTTATTCCAGCATGTTATCTCCATCCAACCTAGTACAAAACCATTCCACCAAAAACAATGGCTTATCAATCCCATCTTGGCCACCAAGATGCAGGAAGAACTCAAGAAGTTAAGGGATAATGGGATCATTCAACCCATTATGTATTCATCATGGGTGGATAATCTAGTCCTTATGAGAAAGAAAAATAGAGACATTTGACTCTATGATGATTTATAGAATTTGAACAAGGCTTCACTAAAGGATAATTATCCATTGACTAACATGGATAACATGCTCCAAGATGTTACTGTTTTGAGCTGTTGTCAACTCTAGATGGTTTTTTCGGTTACAACTAGGAAGTAGTGAAGGAGTTCAAAAGGTCAAATACTGCTTTCACTACCCCATGGGACACCTATGTGTATGTTCAAATGCCTTTTGTCTTAATGAATGTAGGTTCCACATTATAAAGAGCAATGGCCATATCCTTCATCAGGTTATTTAACTAGTTCATTGCAGTCTATTAGGATGATGTTATAGTTTACTCCAAGAAAAGAGATGACCATTTAGGGTACTTAAAATAAATGCTTATCAGGTGCAGGGACTTTAGAATATCCCTTAATCTTAGGAAGTGCCATTTTGGAGTACAGAAGGAAAAGCTACTAGGGCACATTATATCTCAATAAGTTGTGATGATAGATCCTAAAAGGGTAGAATCCATTGACAAGGTACCCATCCCATAGACTAAGAAAGGTATTCAATCTTTCTTTAGCAAAATTAACTTTATTATAAGGTTTGTTTCCAATTTTGTAGAGATTACTCTGTCCATCACTTCAATGTTGAAAAAAGATCAAGCTATAAAGTGGGAGGAGAAGGCTACCCAATCATTTTAGGACATCAAGGTAGCTTTGAAAGCTACCTTGATGCTTGCCAGTCTTGATTATAGAAAAGATTTTTAGATCTTTTCATTTGCCTCTGAACATACTATTGCTGCAGTGCTGCTACAAAAGAATGATGAAAGTCATGAACAACCAATTTCCTTTTTTATCAAGGCATTATAGGGATCTGAGCTAAACTATACCATAATGGAGAAATAGGCCTTTTCTCTTTTAAAGACTATCAAATAGTTCAGATCCTACATCCTACGTTTTAATATTGTGGCCTATTTTTCTCACACTATGGTGAAGGACATATTAACTTAGAATGTAATTACTAATAAAAGATGTCGATGGGTCAACAAAATTCAATATTATGACCTATAGATATAAACTAATAATTTGGTTAAGGGCATGGGTCTTGCCAAGCTAATGACTGAAACCAACTTACAGGTTCTAGAAGGGGTTGTTGATAGCCTTGAATCCAAGTAACACCAATCTCCATAGTACAAAGATAGTCTATTATTTGAAGACTCTGAATTATCCTCCCCATTTAGAAAAAAATCAAAGGAGGACCTTGAAGTTAGTATCCCAAAAGTATCTTTTTTTACAAGATGATTTGTCTTGGAGGAACCCAGATGGTATCCTCTTGAGGTGCTTAGTAGAACATGAGATTACTTCACTAGTTACAGAGTTCTATAGTGGTGTGTGTGGTGGTCACTTTTCTCCTAAAGTCATTTCACACAAGATTCTGAGGGCTGGTTATTGGTGGCCCACATTATTCAAATATGTTGTTTCTATGGTAAGGAGATGAGAAAAGTACCAAAGATTCTCTAGGAGAATGAAAACATCCATATCACTTCCTTTGTAGCTAGTTTCTATTGAGAGACCTTTTAGGCAATGGGGAATGGACTTCATGGGTGAAATATCACATTCTTCAAGTGCTTGTCACAAGTGGATTTTAGTGGCCATTGATTATTTCATAAAGTGGGTTGAAGCAATCCCTACTAGAAAACCAACCCACCAAGTAGTCATTGATTTCCTATTGAATAATGTGATTTATAAATTTGGAGTGCTAGTTAAAATTGTCTATGAAAATGTCATGTGCTTTATAGAAAAACAATTAGTTTCATTGTGTGAAGATTATGGGATTGATCTAACATATGCCTCCAATCATAATCTACAAGGAAATGGGCAAGTTGAGTCCAGTAACAAAAATTTATTAAAGATTATTAAAAGGACTCTGGATGCCAACACAAATAAATGGGGTGAGAAATTGAATTTTGCTATATGGGCTGATAGGTTTAATCCTAAAAGGTCTACTGAAAGAAGCCACTTTTATCTTGTATATGGATCTCAAGATCTTTTTCCCTTTAATATGTAATTACCTACTTACCAATTCATGCAATAGATAGTTGAAGGTGAAGAAGAAGTAGACCACTATAAGGAAAGGATCAACTAGATTGTAGAGCTTGATGAATCTCATAGACAATCTCATGAAAATCATTTAAGATTCAAAGAAAGGCTCAAGAAGATATTTGATAAAAAGGTTACCCAAATAGCTTTTCAAATTTGGGATCTAATGCTACTCTAGGATAACAGACATGAAGATAAGGGAAAACATGGTAAATTTGATTCCATATGGATGGGTCCTTATACCATTGATTATCATATAAGGAAGCATACATTTTATCTCAATTATATTGATGGAGAAATCTTGGATCTACTAGTTAATGGCAAACACCTCAAGCACTTTTTAGATTAATTCCATACCAGCCCATGTGAAATATATACATATTTTATAGTCTCTTTGTGTTTTTTGTTTCCCTATTTGGGGTTGTTTTTGTATAGTTTTTATTTTCTTTCCTTTTCATTCTTGGTTGTCTTAAGATACCATGTTATAACTTTTTTCACCCATGGTGTGTTTTCCTAGCCTTTGTTGAAAATTATTTGACTCCATGGTCCAACAGATAGGCATCTGGTCTGGTGTTTTTTGTGTACCCACTAGGGGTGCACATCCCTAAGAAAGATGATTTTAGAGCCCAAATATGCACAAAGTAATTTTTTCCTTTTTCAATGTCAAAAGATTTGGGAGATTGAAAATCTGTTGTGTTCTAATAAGCCCCATTTCTATCTCTATGTTTTCCTTTAGAAAGTTGAGTTCATGTTCATAATTTTCCAAATCCTTTGCTTTGATTTTGCTTGGTGAAAATGTTACTTCCTAAAGATGAACACAATACCCCATAGAAACAGGTCTTCAAATTTTTTGTCTTAGACAAGAGGTCCAAATACTTATTTTCATCAAACATTTTGTCTGCTTCAAAAGTTTCAAAAGAATTCCATACCTTGTCTTTTTGGTCTTTAATGTTTTTGAGTTATTTATTTTAGAATTTTTTTTTACAACAAAGAGTCTAAAGGGCACTTTCTAAAGATGGAGGATATTTTTTATAGTTACAAAGGAATTGTAGGTTTCAACCAAAGGTTTCATAGTGGCATGATTCATAGTGAGAAGATAGAAATGTACCTAAGTCTCCTTGCATACATTGATTTGTTGCCTTATAATCAAAGAATAGATGTTATGGGGCCTCAGATGAAATTTTCATATTGTATCTCTAACGTGTTTTAGTGATTGAGGCGAAGAATTACCTGATGAGTTGAATGAAAGACACATGGATGTCTTAAGGGACTACTGCGACTATTTTTGGGGGTCAGAAGGATCTTGCACCTTTCCTCATATCAAGAAGGATGGTGTAAAGGTAAAAATTCACTAAGAGTCTGAGATTACATCTAAGTTGGACACGTGGTATATCCTCAAGGCTTTTTAAGCTCTAGTCCCTTTTTGAAGATTGACCCACTTACCTTTTGGTGGGCAAGGTGCACAAAGTCTCTAGGGCCCAAACACTTATATATGTGAAGAAAAGTAATGACACATGATACATCCTTGGGAATTTTCAAGATCTAGGCCCTTTTCAAAGATTGCCTCACCTACCTTTTGGTGGGCAAGGTGCAAAAAGCTCCCAATGGCCTGAAATGTGCTAGAATGAAAACATTTGCTTATATGGATCCACGTGTCACAAGAAAGATTGTCTGGCATAAAATAAATATTTGCACCTTCTCCCTCCTTTTTTTGAAGGATGTTCAAATGAATTAAAGAGGGTAGTTGGTAATTAACCATTACACTTCATTAATGAAAACCCTACTTTTAGAATGAAAAGGATTATAACTAAGGCATTTTCCTACATTTGTATTTACCTTTTGCATTCAGAGCTTCTATTTGTGCCTTCGAGCTATTTGTTTGCCCTAGCTAAGTGCAGAATGAAAGAGTGATTACGGTGAATTCTTCATGGATTTTTACCTTTAATTGTGTGAAATCCTTTGAATTAGTAGTAAGTGTTATTTTAGGCCCTTGTATTATGTTATTTAAGAGGAGTTTGAAGGTATTAAAGGGTTGTTTGAGTGAAGGATTTTTTCAAATTAAAAGTATTGTATTATAAATTTAGGGAAAAATGGTGGCACCTTCAACATCTATGAAGAGCAACATCATCTCTATTTAAATGAGATCAGAGATATGGATGTTCAGGGGTTAAATTTTATAGCCATATTGAATGTCTTACAGTGGCCAAACCATCTTCCAGTAGTTTCTAAACTTGGCATGGGTTACATCACCCCTATGACATCATTCCCCTTAAATACCCCATACCTAGAATTATTTATTGCATGTGCTTGGGTTTATCAACTAGACGCCAGGACCATCATCAATGGTAGCTAATCAGTTGGTTGCTCTTTCACTCCTATGCCCCTCAACACCATGATCAAGATTCTTCCTCAGCCCAAAAGTATTATGATATCCCTAGAGGAATGTTAGGAGTATACATACGAAAATGATAGATCAATATGGGACATTGTCAACTCTTATTGACTAGCTAATAAAAGGAAAAAGGTCTCCAAAATGTCTAAAAGTCTAAAACTAGTAAAATTCAATGAATTTCCCTAGTATGTCAATGCCATAGCCACTAGAATTTATGGAATTCCCACCATAGAGAAATTCAATCCTTGGATGTTATTAATCTTAATTTACATGCTGGAGTGACAGAAGAAGCTTTACTAGGCCACGATTATGAGTGATAACCTACATAGGTAGATGATACAACTTCAGGTAGTAATTCATTCAAATGAGAGGTTCATAGGTAAATTTTATATGTCTTCTTACCTAATGTACATCTTGGTGCACAATAGGACATTCCAAGGGCTCACTAAGAATCCCAATGGAATGAGAATATATGAGGTTTATCTCAAAATAACTCTAGATGGTTTCAAGAAGAATTTGTGTAGGGTTTACATTTATTTCTTCAACACTATGATGAGTGTCTTATTTCCTCTAAGGAGCCTCAATAGAATGTCCAAGGTAGCCAAAGATATAAATGAGAAGTATGAAACCTCATATATCTAATTTAGGGCATTCACTTATATCAAGATAAGTGGTTACTTGGGGTCTCTACATAAATTTCTAAGACATTTGGATGATAGATTGGCAGTGATGGAATTGAGCTAGCAAATGGTTCCCCCACATGAGATTATTATATTAAAAAAGATAAATAATGCCTTCAGGTTTCTAGTTGAGATTGGACACTATTCATGTCCTTCTATTGCCAAAGTGAAGGGATTGGAACAAGAGATGAGCTAGTATGTGATAGACAAGATGTCATCCATGCCTACCTATGATATCAGATGGTTGGTGCACACATCAACCAATGTAATTCTACATCAATCACATTATGAAGACATTTGGTTAGATTTTACTAGTGAGGAAGATGTAAAAAAATTAGATTATATGAGGCTAATGGTGCAAGAGGTTATTGCTTACAATATTTCTCCCATCCCCAAGAACATGGTGGATGATAAGAGGACACTATCTATAGTGTATAATGAATCCCAAGCCATCTCACAGGTTGACTTAATTGCTACGGAGAATGATTCTATTCCATGGAGAGCCTTTTCAATCATGAGAAAAACCTTCAAGTGGTTAAAGGAACATGTGAATTATTTTGGTGCTTATAATACCCCTACCCTATAGGAGCTCAAACAATTTTGGGAGATAAAAGGTTTCGTCCCAGATTATAGTGGTGATAATTCAGCTCTACCACCAACAATGAAGGGCAAGGGGAAGTGCAAGATTGGTGATGTTGACTTCACCAAGCCAATTGATGTGGAGTCAATAATAGCTTCACAATCCAAATTGGGATTGAACTTTTCAAAGTTAACAATTTTGGTAGAGAATTGGGATATGATTTTTACTAGGGAAGTTACAATGGCTAGTGCCACCCCAATATCCATTGTGGTAGAGGAAGCCCCAATAATGTTAACCATTTTATCAACTATCCTAATGGTCAATCTAGTTGCTACTTCCCCTTCTTTTCCAACACAACAAACAGTATTTGTCCCTCCCCAAAATATCTATTCAAGGAAGAGAGGAGGTGAAGAAGGAGAACAACCCAAGAAAAAAAGAGTTAAGAGGGATCTACAACCTCCGAATGGGTTTCTTATGAAAAGTAAGGAGGTTGTGTTTAAAGATCTAGATTCTAAGGAACTTCTCATAAAAAATAAAGAGGATTATTCCTCATATGCACAAAGGTGGAGGGATATGAGTAATGAAGAAGACTTAAATGGAGGTAGGCTCATTACTGAGGTGATGAAGAAGCAATGTGTGTTCACTCCTCTATAAGTAAGATTTGGGCAAAGAACTCCAAGGGAAAAACCACAGACCCTAGTGAAGGTCCTAATGATGGGTATATTTATAGAAGAGGGTCCCTCAAGAGTGGAAAATAAAGGTAATGAGGAAGACATTTTTGCCTCAAATGATCCTCTATCTTTTGATGATGTTATACAAGTTAGAGTTGAGGTGGACATGCAAGCTCAGGCCTATCAGGGGAAGGAATCAATCTCATCAAATACATAAACATTTGTTGAAAATGTCATAATCTAATCACTAGGCCAAGGTGATCAAGGTAGAGCTAAGGAATTGAATAAATTTGATGAGAGAGATGAAGTAGAGCCAAAGTAGGATATTTAAGGCACTACCAACTCTGAAGTGGTGGTTGAGCATGAATGATTATAGGCAGCTCTGGAGGTATCACAAGATGTCCCTTCCCCTCCAAAGGTTTCAAGTTCAACACCAGAAGAGAAGGCAAGTGCAAAGGAAGGTGGGGGAGCAAACTTGCAAATGGGTATCCCCACCCATTCAAAAATAAATAAAGAATTGGATCAATTTGTTGGAAATATTATCATTAATGTCAAAGGTCTAGCATTGGTGATAAAGGCCCCATTGCATTTAATGATGTTTTTAATATTCATATCTTGGCTAATGTGTGTTAATATTTATTTAATAGTAATGAATATATTTTTTGTTGCATATAAGTCAAAAGAGGTCCCATGGAGAAGTTAAAGAGTCATGGGGTAAAGACAAAAGAGGAATGGAACACATTTTCTCATGAAGAGTCATCTTGAGGAATTCTAAGAGTCACCATGTGAAGACAAAAGAGGGTATGACACATTTTTCCATGAAGGAACACTTTGAGAAATATGAAAAGTCAGAAAGATAAAGACAAAAGAGGAAAGGATGCATTTTCTTATGAAGGGTCACCATATGACTTTTCAAATGGAAGGATATCAAGGGTCATGCAAGTTTGGCACCATTTTCTATGAGGATTGAAGGGTCACAAAGAGTGAATGCCAAATGTCATTTGGAAAGATATAAATAAAGGCTTGAGAAGCCATTTATAATATACAAGAGAGTGCATGGTTTGTATTTGTTTGGAAGATAGAAAATTAAAAGATATTGTAGAGTTCTATCATTTGTAGAGTAAGAAATATTGAGAGATAGTTATGTTTTATACATAAGAGGGGTTGGTGCTCCTGTGGGTTGGTGCTCACAAATATTTGAAAGGGGTTGGTGCTTGAAAAAGGGGTTGGTGCTTCTGAAAGTTGGTGCTTTCAAACTTTTTAATTTGAGTTGGTGCTCATTCATATACTTGAGATTGTTCTCCATAGTTTTTCCCACTTTAGGTTTCTATGTAAAAATTTGGTCTTTCTCTCTCTCTCTCTCTCTCTCTCTCTCTCTCTCTCTCTCTCTCTCTCTCTCTCTCTCTCTCTCTCTCATGTGGTGCATATTATTGTTTAAATTATATTGCATATCTTGAATGTGTGATTAAGTGGTTAAAGAAAAGAAATCATATCAATTAAAAGATATATAATATACTGATTCATCCCCCCCCTCTCACTATATTTCATGCTTAACAATTAGTATCAAAGTAGGTTCCTTTGGAAAAAGTTTTCAACCTTGAAGGCAGATTAGGAAAGCATGATGGATAGTTCACATGAAGGTTTTTATATAAATAATGCACCTTTTTTTGATGGGATAAATTATGCTTTTTAGAGCATAAGGATGAAGACTTATTTGATGGCCCTTGGATTTAAGATTTGGCAAGTAGTGGTGGATGAATATGAAGAGACACAGACACTTGTAACTACTCCAGTGGAAAAGAAGGCAAGTGAAAATAATATCAAAGATTTAAATTTCATTTTATGTGGTTTATATGAATCAAAATTTTTTAAAGTTATGCAATGTAAATATGCTCATGAAACTTGGGTAAAACTTGAGAATATTTATAAAGGTGATGGAAAGCTTCAACAAGCTAAGCTTCAAAATTTTATAAGACAATTTGAGAATTTGAAGATGGAAGATGAATACAATATAGCAAGTTATCTTTTGTGGGTTGATCAAATAGTTAATCAGATCAAAGGTCTTGGAGAAAATTTAGAAGAATCAATTATGGTACAATTTTTTTTGAGATCTCTACCATTGAGATATGATGCAAAAGTTTTGGAAATTGAAGAGATGAAGAATTTAGCTAAGCTAAAGATGGATGAGCTATATGGTATTCTTACGACATATGAGATGCAGATCGAACAAGAGAAACCTTCAAAGAGAGAAGTTGCTTTCAAGATATCAAAAATAGAGAAGGCTAAGATTTAAGAATCACGTGATAGTTCTACAGATGATGAAGATGACAAAGGAGCTCTATTCATTCGCAAGTGAAAAAAGGGAACAAGTAAATATCAAAGAAAATTACCTTTTAAATGTTTTAATTATAGAAAGATTGGACATTTTATAGTTAAGTGCCCAGATAAGGGTAATGGTGACAATGAAGAAGGAAAGTCTACATACAAGAAGAATTTTAAAGGAAAATTCAAGAAGGGATTCAAGAAGAATATTTTTTATTCTAAAGATCCTAACCCAATCGAAGATAGTGGAGTCAATGATTCAGAAGAAAAAGAGATTCTATTCATGGCCATATATGAATATGCGTCTATAATAAAAAGTAAAAAATGATCAAGAAGAAGAACATGATGAAGCTGAAGTGAATCTGGAAGGAGAACTCATTTGTGCCTTAGAAGAGTTAAAATATCTTTAGAAGAAGAATTGAAGATTAAATCTCCAGATCTAGAAAAATGAAAAGGAGTCAAAGGAAACAATTGAAGATCTACAAGCACACTTTGAAGAAGCTAAAAAGAATGAAAACGAGCTAATGACACAGTTGTAAAAATTAAGTGAAGAATGTGAAAGATATGTTATTTAAATTAATTCTTTCAAAGTAGATCTTGAGAAAATAAATAAAGAAATCAATGATAGAGCAACCATTGATTCAAAATTTGAGAATAACACTAGTATTTTGAATAAGATATTAGAAAGTCAAATATCAATGTCATATAAGATAGGTATTGGATTTGAAAAAGAGAAAGGGAAGGCCACTACTTTTAGAGACAAGGTTAACACAAAAAAAGGAAAGAGTTATGCTAAAACTCTTATAAAAGAGGAAATAAAAGGGGAGAAGTTAAGAATACAGAAGACATCTCAAACAAAGAATACTAGAAGGAATAGAGCTACAAAAATAAATCAGGTCAGAGATACACAAACAGGTCCTATTTTTATAGTTACTATTTTTATTATAATAGATATGGTCATAAGAAAATAAAATGTCAAAAAAGGGATAACAATTTCAAAAATAAGGAGAAGGAAACTCATGCAGAGTCAAGCAGAAGCTACAACTCTTTTTCCCCTCTATCAGGTTTTAATAAAGAGGCTATAATATGTTACAAGTGAAACAAATTCAGACACATATCCCAGTACTATAAAAGCATGTTTGAGTTAGTCAAGAAGGACCAAAGTTTCAAGGCTCCATTCATTAAGAAGAAAGTTTAGACAGGTTCATGGTAGAAGAAACAACCTAAAAAATCTATGTTGGTACAGACAACTTTGCATGAAAGAAATGAAGAAAAGCCATGGTTCATTGATAGTGGATGTTTGAGGCACATGATAGAATACAAGAGCAAGTTCATAACCTTGAAGAAGATCAATGGTGGCACAATGAAATTTGGAGACAATACTACTACCAAAATTACCAAAAAAGGTACGCTAAGTTTGGATAATGGTAGAACTAAAATTGAAAATGTTTTGTATGTAGAAGGTCTTAAGCATAATATTTTGAGTGTAAGTCAAATGTGTGATCAGAGGCACACACTAATGTTTTATGTATAAGGTTGTGAAATTAAGAGAAAAGATTCAATTGTGTTGGTTGTAGATGCTCAAAGAATAGGTAATAATTTGTATATGTTATCAAACATCAAAGGTTAAAGATGTTGTTTTAGTCAGATTGAAGAAAGTTGGATATGACACAAGAGAATGGGACACATAAATTTTGAAAATCTTGTCAACATCATCAAGCAACCAAAAATCTTCCAAAGATTACAAAGCCATCCAACACGCTTTATGAACCTTATCAGCATGGAAAACAGGCTAGAAGGTGGTTCAAAATAAAAGAGTACTCGACCACTCAGATGTTAGAGCTTCTTCATATTTATTTGTGTGAAACTATGAGAACTCAAAGTAATCAAGGTGAGAAATATTTTATATTGCTTATTGATGATTTTTCACGTATGACTTGGGTAATATTTTTAAAGAAAAAATCAAAAGCTTTTAGACATTTCAAATCATTCAAAGCATTAGTAGAGAATGAAATCGGTTTGAAGCTTAAGTGCCTAAGATCAGATCGAGGAGGAGAATTCATGTCAGATTAATGTATTGAGTTTTGTTAAGACCATAGAAGAAAGAGGCATTATTTATCAGGCAAAACTCCACAACAAAATGGAGTAGTTGAATGGAGAAATAGAATAGTTAGGAGATGGTAAGGACAATGCTAAATGAATCCAAGATACCAGATAAATATTGGAGAGAGATAGTTTCTAAAAGAGTGTAAATTCAAAATAGAGAATTATTGAGAGTCAACAATGACGAGACACTGTATGAGCTATGGAAAGACAAACTAGAAACAATTGATTATTTCATAGTTTTTGGCAACAGATGCTTCATAAAGAGAACTAATAAAAAACTGGGTAAGTTTGAATCTAGAGCAGATGAAAGTATATTTATTGGTTATTCTTTCAAAAGTAAAGCTTATAAATGTTATAACAAAATAACCAAGAAAAATAGTTGAAAGTGCAAGTGTCAGGATAGAATAACAAGGAACACAAAGAATCGGTGATCCAATAGACATTCCTGAAATCATTAAAGATGAAGATTTTGAAGAATCAGATGAAGATGAGAAGAAGGAGAAAAAGGACACCACAACCCCATCCAAATATGTCTAGAGAAATCATAATGAAAGTGACATCATCAGGGACATAAATAAAGAAATTCACACCAGAATAATGATGGTAAGTGAATCTGAGCTAGTTAATTTTTATTTGTTATCCAAAATTAAGCCTAAAACTTTTTCAGAAGCTAGACATGATAAGCATTGGGTTAAGGCAATGGATGAAAAATTAAATTAGATAGAAAATAATGATACTTAGGAATTAGTGCCTAGACCAAAAGATCACAATGTGATAGGAATAAAATGGGTTTATAGAAATAAGTTGAATGAAAATGGAGAAGTGATCAGGAATAAAGCAATATTAGTATGTAAAGGATATGCTTATATTGAGAGAATATATTTTGAATAAACTTTTGCACCTGTAGCATGGCTAGAGAATATTAGAATGTTTTTTGCATATGCAATGTTTAAAAATTTCAAAATGTTTCAGATGGATGTCAAATATGTCTTCTTATATAAGAATCTAAAAGAAAAGGTTTACATTAATTAGGCTGAGGGATTTATTCTCTCAAATATTAGTAGCCATGTATGTAGATTGAAGAAAACACTGTATGGATTGAAACAAGCTCCCAAAGCTTCGTATGCAAGACTTGATAAGTACATGTAGGATTAAGGTTTTAAGAGAGGATTTGCTGACAATAATCTCTACATCAAAATAGAAGGTGAGAATCAATTGATTGTTGTGGTATATGTTCATGACATCATTTTTAGAGGAAACATTGAAAATATGATAAAATATTTTTTTGATAATATGCAAAAATAATTTGAGATGTCTATGCTTAGAGAAGTGTCATTTTTATTAGGGATGCAAATATTTTAGTTAGATAAAGGAATTTTCATATCTCAAAGTAAATATGCCAAGGAAATGTTGAAAAAATTTGGTTTTGAGGATTGTGCACCAGTTGGCAACCCAATGAGCATAGGAAATAAGGTGAGCAAGGATGAATATTCACCTATTTCAGATCAATATTTATATAGATATATGATTAGTAGTCTTTTATATTTGATAGCATCAAGGCCAGACATCATGCATGCAACAGGTATGGTTGTAAGATATCAGTCAGATCTAAAAAATAGTCATGTTCAGTTGGTGAAGAGAATATTCAGATATATCAAGGGGACATTGGATTATGGATTATGGTATCCCTTAGGCAAAAATTTCACTTTGGTTGCTTACACAAATCTAGATTGGGCGGGTTGCTTGGATGACAGAAAGAGTACAAGTGGAGGAGCTTTCTTCCTTGGTGATAGCTTAGTATCATGACTAAGCAAAAAGTAGAATTAGTATCACTTTATACAACTAAAGTAAAATATATTGCATTGGTATTATGTTGTACTCAAGTGCTTTAGATGAAGCAAAATTAGAAAGATATCAAGGTAAAATGTGATGAACCTATTTCTATTTTTTGTGACAACATAAGTACTATTAATATTTTGAAGAATCCAATGATGCATTCAAGAACAAAACATATTTCCATTAGATATCACTTCTTTAGAGAGCAGGTTGCAGATCAATAGATTAAGATGGAATATATTAGAATTACAGAGCAAATTTTAGATATTTTCATAAAGGCACTACCAAAAGACACATTTGAGTATCTACAGAAGAAGTTGGAAGTAATTTCTTTTACTTCCTACCATTGAGCATCAAAATTAGTTGAGGGGGAGCTAAGTGTTAGCTCTAGTATAGACCCTTTGCCATTGATGTCAAAGGGGGAGAAGTATAGAAATAGGTATAGGTGCAGAATAGGTACATGAAACAAGTACATGGTGCTATAATAAGGGGGAGTTACTTTATTTTTTTTTAGATGGCAATATGTGTAGGTTTCAGGATGTGGTAGTTTTAGTTTGAGGTTGACATCAATGACAAAGAGGGAGATTATTGGGGATATTGTCATTGATGTCAAAGGTCTGGCATTGGTGATAAAGGCCCCATTACATTTAATGATGTTTTTGATATTCATATCTCGGATAATGTGTGTTAATATTTATTTAATATTAAATAATATATTTTTGGTTGCATATAAGTCAAAAGAGGGCTAATAGAGAAGTCAAAGAGTCATTAGGTAAATACAAAAGATGAATGGGACGTATTTTCTCATGAAGAGTCATCTTGAGGAATTCCAAGAGTCAACATGTGAAGATAAAAGAGGATATGACACTTTTTTCCATGAAGGGACACTTTGAGGAATATGAAAAGACTCCAAAATAAAGACAAAATAGGAAAATATACATTTACTTATGAAGGGTCACGATATGACTTTTCAAATGCAAGGATTAGAAGGGTCATGCAGGTTTGACACTATTTTTCATGAGGATTGAAAGGTCACAAAGGGTGAATGCCAAAGGTCATTTGGAAAGCTATAAATAAAGGCTTGAGAAGCTATTTGTAATATGCAAGAGAGTGCATGGTTTGTATTTATTTTTGAAGAGAGAAAAGAAGGATATATTGTAAAGTTCTATCATTTGTTGAGTAAGCAACATTGAGAGATAGTTATGTTTTATACACAAGAGGGGTTGGTGCTCCTATGGGTTGGTGCTCACAAATAGTTGTTGTATTAGTGCTTAGAAAATGGGTTGGTGCTCCTACAAGTTGGTGCTTGTGAACTTTGTAATTTGAGTTGGTGCTCATTCATATACTTGAGATTGTTCTCCATGTTTTTTCCCACTTTGGGTTTTCATGTAAAAATTTGGTCTCTCTCTCTCTCTCTCTCTCTCTCTCTCTCTCTCTCTCTCTCTCTCTCTCTCTCTCGTGTGGTGCATATTATTATTTCAATTTTATTTCATATCTTGAATGTGTGATTAAGTGGTTAAAGAAAAGAAATCAAATTAAGTAAAAGATATATAATATATTGATTCACACCCCCTCTCAGTATATTTCATGCTTAACAAAATCAAATAAATATGCTAAGGAGGGTATTTTAGGAAGTTTTGCTTCAATTGAAGGACCTCAAGGTCTCCTTCCTCATATCAAGGTCCATGATCTAACCCATAATAAAGGTCCTACGGCCATGATTGGTGAAGATTTGCTTGAAGGCAACAAGGAGATCACCATAGCCTCTTCCATCACTAAAAATCAAGTAAATAAAGAAGGTGACATGGCTATATAACCTTCCAATCAGTCAATAGAATAAGGGAGATCCATTTAAAAGTTTCTCAAGGAGTCTCATCAACTCAACTCAGAGTTTGAAGTTCTGGAGTAGATACAACCAAACCTAGAAGGGGAACATGGAGAAAATAAAGGTGGCAAGGAACTGAAGAGTGACAAAGAGATTGAGCAATTTTTGTTGAGTCCACAACCCATTATTGTGGCACTTCCATCATTAGGTACTCTAATGAAACCACCTTTCAATTTCTTAAGCCTGCATCAATGTCCAATATGTCAATGGGAATTTAGACCAGACCCTTTTTTGGGTTGAAGAATAGGTCAAATAGAAAAAGGACATCATGAGCAAAATTGGGGAGACCAATGTGGTAAAGATCACTTAGGAATATAAGGCCAAGCCTCATAATAAGGCCAAGATACACTCCTAAACTACATTCACTACTATGGGAGAGAGGAATATGAAGATATCCATTCCTCCATAAGATGATTTGAAAATAGATGCTCCCTTTGAAAGTTACAATAGCTACAACAACAAACTGGGGGAGGCATCAAGGACTGAGATAAAACATAGCTCACAAGTTTTGGCAAACATGGTGGATCATAAAATGGATAAAGACAAAGCCACCATGGAGGATTTGAAAATAGAAAACTAGGTTATGATCCAGTACTTGTAAAAATTACTAAGTGAACCTAAGGAAATAACTCCAACTACTAGTGTTACTCTAGGTTATCTCCATCTCTCATTTGCATCATTTGACTCTGGTCAGATTGATGATTTGAATATCAGAAGATGAGCAATATAATAATGGGAAGAAGACTTGGGCACTAGGGATGAAGAAATAATCCACTTAGCATTTAAATGCTTGAAAAACATAGTGGAGAATAAAAGGAAGTGTGATGCTCAGATGTTTTTCTATGAGGTAGATATCATAAAGTGGGAAGAAGTCCAATAAAATATTGATGAGATCTGTAAGATGGGCATAAACACTTTGGTTTCAAAAAAGATCATTGCTCCAAATGATCACAAAAGGCCCAAAGAATGTCAAATGATAATCAAGCATCATCTGATGATGCTCAAAGATGACATATTTGATTTGAAAGGAGAAAAGCAATCCCTCAATACTACAACAAAAGAGATAGATATTGCACTAAGAAAGATGGTAAGCCTTGATGGTACAAATGACTTAAAGGAGGAGGCAGAATGTACTACTTTAAAAAAACTCATTGATGCACCATAAGAGTCCTTTGATGTTGATAAGATAAAGTAATTGGTGTCACCTAAGAAATCTTATGACCATCTTAAATAACTCATTAGACATAATCAAACCATGCTTCAGAGGATTACCGCTTGGCTTGAGGAGTATCGAGTAAAATTCAAATACCAAGCAGGCCTAGACCAAGGGAATCTCACCTCCATGTTCAAAGAATATACCAGGTATAAGAACAAGTTGGTGAAGGATTTTATTATCCAAATCAACTTCAAAACATAACTGAATATTTTAGTTTCTTCTGAGCTAGCACTACTTTTATATTCTTTTCTCTCCCTTCTTCCTTTTTCTCATTTCCCACTGGGAAATGATTTTAATTCGCTTGTTAGTGGCACGTACCTTTCAAAAATAGTTTTTGTGTAATCATGAGCATAATAAAGGTAAATTTTTGTTTGTTATGCAAGAGGAAAATGGTTTATTTTGTCTGTTGTAGGATCATCCTCCACGTAGATAACTAGAAATATTCTACCATAGTGGAGGATCAAGTTTGCCATCATCATAGGAGCATGATCATAATTCAAGGGATCATGTTTGTTACAAGGTATAATAGACTCCAGGACCATGAAGGAATCTTCTAGCTAGAGCATCTTTAGGAATATGATAGGCTTAGCTCAATTATATAAGTAAAGGGGGTATGTCAATTTACAAGGGTCGGTTAAATTTTTGAGTATTTCTAGTGCCAAATTAATTTTTGATGTAAAATCAATTCATGTCTGCCTTGTCACAAGATTTTATTGTGTAGTGTTAGTATGTTATGTTGTTAGAACAAATTATATTTAATTTACACTCAATTTAAAAATGAAATCCATTCATGGTATCCATTATCTTCCTATTGTTGAAATACAATTCTTTGTTTTACATTCTTAGTAGATTGGTAATCTGATATATTCATCTTTATGGTAGTCATTTAGAGTTCATATCTAGATTGTAAAATCCTTTCTACTTTGAGATTTGAGAATAGGGTGTTGATAGCCTTTTTAAGGGTAGTCCTAGGCTCATAGATTCAATTGGTAGGGGTTATTGAAGGACATCATTTGTGTATGATTTCAATTTCATTTGTTTTATATATGCATTTTATTTGTTGTTAAAGATGACATAGCCATTAATTGGAATTTCTTTGTACTCATCTGTTAACCCTCCATTTTAATTTCTTTTAACTAATAATCTTGTCCTACCCTATTTTACCCTGCATATAACATGCCCTTTACATATCCAAAGTTTTGTTTGCCTACAAATTCATAAATATTGTATACTTAACATGTGTTTGCATTTTTTGTGTTCAATATTATCATTGCAATCTCTTATTCATCCCTCTATTGTTGAAGATTATTTATAATGAAAGTTGTAATCATATTCATATATGTCTTTAGTATCTTGTGTATAGCCTATATCATTTGCTCATTTTGTGTGGCAATTCCTCCCAAGTGGATTGAGCAAGCTTGGTTATGTTTTATTCAGATTTATATTCCCTTATGCCAACAATCCCCATGAAGATTGAATCACAAAATCCCTTCATGTGAGTGAGCTACCCCTTAGGTTCTCTTACATTGGTTCAGGTAGAGCTAAAAGTAGTAGGGAACTGACCATACCCTTTATAGGTGCCTCCTAGTCATTTTCTCAGTTCGGTCCATTCTTGATGTCAAACCCTTCCCTAGCTAAAATGATGTATTAAGTGGGTTTTCCATCTTTGCTTGCCATTTATCTCAAGTGTGCAAGGCTAAGTGATAGAGGTGTAAAGTTAGGAACCAACATGTGGCATAAATGTTCCACCAAAATCAACCATATAAATTATTCTAATCATTGTTTGTGAAAGATTAGATGGATAATTATTTTATAACAAAGCATGTTTGAATGGAAATTGAATCATTTGTGGTGGATTTCCAAAATTAAAAAAATATATCCATGAAGAGAGTACAAGTTAAATTAGATATGAATTAGTTAGTTTGAGCAAATACAAATTTATGAATTACCATATAAAATATGGGAAAGAATCTAAAAGGCATGAGCTTGTTACAAAACATATACCTATTCTAGAATTTATGGTCAAATTCAAGTAGGAAATTGTTTATGAGTATACAAAGCACACACACAAGGCTAGTTGGTTGGAAAATTCTTAATATAAGCAAGGACAAATTCCCAATTGGTTTTATTATTTCAGTAGTCAACTTTTTTGAGAATTACACATTCAAACTATAAATGGAAGTTCAGTCACAATATTATAAATCAATATAGGTTGCTATATTCATGCATATAACATTCATGCATCCACCTGATAATACAAAATAAGATGTATAAATATTAAAGGAGTACCATTTATATGCCAGTGATGACCAACACATTGTATAGAGTATGTGCAAAGTTGTTTTGATATGTTCTATGGATAGTTGACTGAGAGGAATATTACTTTTAATTAGAATTATAGTTGGTTAGTGTTGGTGTATACTTTATTCTATGATTTTTGTCTACACAGTTCATTATGATTGCTTATGGTCTCAGAGGCCATTTGGGTCATTTGGGAAGATTATTACACATTCACTCTCTCCCACCTATATATGTACCTCTCTCCCTTTGTATTATCAATCCAAAGTTAATGAATATTTTGGATTTATCCATTTTGATTTGTATTGTGCAATTCTCTTTTGTCATTTCAATTTGCTATAGCTCTTTGGTGGTGTGCACTCACTTTTTATCTTGTGTGACCATTCAACCTTCACATTTAACTTATCTAGACTAGGATCAAAATGTGATATGGTATTAGAGCCACCCATGGTAAGCATGTGTCTAGTTATTTATTTCTAATATTTATATGAAATCTTGAGATATTTTGCATAGCAGGATCACAGATCTATATTTTTTTTTATTAGATCTATCCATTCCTTTTATCATACATTTGATTGATTTTTAATGTTGGTATATGGAAGCTATTTGGAGATATGATATTCTTGAATTTTTATAAAATAATGAGGAAACATATTTTTCCTCCACATTATCTTTTTTTTGGATTCTTAGTTCAGATCTAATTTTTCATTCTCACACCTAGTTTTCCATCTGCCTATTCAAGCTATTTATGATCTTAAAAGACATATAATCATGTGTAAATTTTTATGGGTTTAGTGCACCTTGATCTTATATTTCTAGATCATTTTGAATTTTTTTAATAAATGCAAAAGTTATGACATTCTAAGTAACTACTACTCAAAAACATCAAATCTTATAATTTAGAGATTACTGCTGAAAGTTTCTTCCAAAACAAACTAAGTCTATTCAAGTTTGCCCTAATGTTTTTCGCATGTTAAATTATTTTTTTAATAGCTTGATTTAAAACAAGGAAAAATAAGCTACTTTTTTTTAATACATAAGTAATGCATAAGAAGATTTGTCAAGTGTAGCATTGTTAGTGGATATTTTTTATTATTTTTTTATAAAATAAAGTGTTAATAATTTTTTATTTTCTCAAATTGTATTTTCTTACTTAGATGCATTCTTGGCTAAGTCTGATGTCCTCTTTTGTTTGCAAAATATTATCTTTTTTGACACATGTACTGATTTCTCTACACGCACTATCAGATGAGTCTAAAATCTTTTGGGCATGCATTTACAACATTTGGGGGGTGGGGTTCACCATTTCATAGTTCAGGGGGTGTACTGTGAATTTTTGGTCCCTCTTTATATTTTACTCGCACTTTCATTTCTGCAACAACTTCAACTTGCACTACTACTACATCTCATTTCTGCCCTAATGGATTCAAGTTCAATCAACCCACTAACTCCCTTTAACTATCATGAATGAAAAATCAAGATGAAAATCATTATAAGATTAAGGGTTTACATATGATAACTGTGGGTACCAAAACTAAACCTAGAATAAATGCATAGATAGTTAAGTGGTATAACCATAGTGATTTAGCCTATGGGCTATTATGTCTTTCTATAGCACTTGATATTTTATTTCATTTAGAGTATGCCAAATCACCTCATGATGTATGGAATATTCTAGGTAAATTATTTGTGGAGTAAGATGTGATGAGAGGTCATGATATTGAGAATGAAATAATTATCCTAAGTCTTGGTAACTTTGACACCCTTCAAGATTTCTTCATTAAGTTCAAGTCCTTGATATTGTAGTTGAAAGAATGTGGGATAAAGAAATAAGATGACCAACTTGTTCTTTCTATGCTATCTAAACTAGGTGCCGATTATTTAGTCTTTGTCTCTAATTTTCATGCTACTAAAAGTGCTTGAGGCATTGCATGGAAAATGCCCTCTTTAGATGCTTTCATTGCTGACTTAACTAGGGATCAACACAAGTTGATATATATGGACACATTGAAGTCCACAAAACCTCAAACCCTAATTATTGGGAATACAAAGACTTATAACAAAGATAAGAAGAAGAATAAGGATAAAGAGAAGAAGAAAGAATTAACCTATGCTAAAACCAACATTGAATCTTCCTCTTCCAATGGAAAACCTGAAAAAGAAAAGGTTAAGTGTGTCTATTGTAAGAAAAATGAGCACGATAAAAGTAAATTAATGAAGAAAAAAATAGATTACCTAGCTCATTTACTAGAGAAGAACAACATAGGTATTCATAAGTCCATCAAGCAAAATTCATTCACCCAAGATTCTACTAAGGAAAAGGGAAAGGGGAAAGAAAAAGAAAATGGCAAGGATCTTGTAATAATTACAACTTCAACATCTTCATGGGTCATTAACTGAGGTGCTTCTCACCACATGGGCTCTTCACTAGTTGAGTTTTATTATTTATAAACTTGTAGGCTATCTTCTATTAGTTTGGGTGATGACACTTTTGTACCTATTGTAGGGAGAGGGTCTATTGAAATGGAAGGAGGATAATTCAATAATGTTCTAAGTGTCCCTTCCTTTTCAACCATTATATTATCAGTGTATCAAGTCACTCATATCAACAAAGGCATGAGGGTTGATTTTTCACTAGATTCAATTATCATCAAGGAATTACATAGTGATACTATAGTGGCAATGGGTAGGGTAAATCACCAAGCTAGGTTATACACCTCACATTTTGCACTTGATTCTTATTTGATAGCATCGTTGACTCATTCAAATGGAGTTATCAAATTATGGCATGAGCATTTTGGACACATTAATTAACACTACCTTGAATATCTTAGTAAAAATGACATGCTCATAGGCTTGCCTAGAGTCCAATTCTCAAAGGGAATTTGTGAGGGGTGATCTCCTGGGAATCATATTGAAGTGAAAGTTGACAAAGGAAAATCTTGGAGTGCTTCACAAGCATTAGAGTTAGTACACAGTGATGTATTTGGGACTTTTCCTAGTCTATCTTTTATAAAGGTTAAGTACATCCTAAATTTCATTGATGATTTCTCAAGATATAGATGGGTCTACTTTCTTAAGTAAAATTTTGAAGTGTTTGAATATTTTCAAGACTTCAAGGAACATGTTGAGAAACAATCTGAGAAATCCATCAAGGTTCTTCTAACTAACAATGGAGGTGAATATGCTAGCAATAGATTTGAGTAGTTTTGCACCATAGAGGGGATTGATTTGTAGTAGATAGTTATTTATAGTCCTTCATAGAATGGAGTTTTAGAATGCAAAAATAGGTCCTTGAAATAGATGGTTAGTTTTATGATTCACTCTAAATCCTTGGAACCTAAGTATTGGGCTAAAGCCATCAATTGTTCTTTCTATACTCAAAATAAGGTTCATGACAAAGATTTGAAAGGCATACCACCCTTTTAATCTTAGCATGGAAGGAAACCTGATGTTAAGCACCTTAGGGTTTTTGGATCTCTAGTTATGGCACTTATACTGAATAAGATATGCAAATCTATGGAACCTCAGTCCAAGCCTTACATCTTTGTAGGTTATCAAGATGGTGTTAAGGGGTACCACCTTCTACATCCATCCACACATGAGTTGTTCATAGAGAGAAGTGTTAAATTTTAGGAGAGTCCCACATAATCAACACTTGACACTTCTCATTCATTGGATTCACTTAGACTTGATGATTCTTCTTCTTATTCAAATCATCCAGAGCATGTTCCTGATCTAGGGTTTTCTTCTTATTCTAATTATAACAATGAGGTAAGTGATGGGGACATTTATACATCCACCTATAGTCATGAGGATGATGAGTTAACACTTGAATCACCCACATATGGGCCCCTTTGGGCTAGAAAAACACTTCAGAGTGTAGGCACTTGGGTAGGGGATCCAACAAATGATAGATGTACTTGAGTAGATTATCAGAGTGGTCCACATGCTTTATTTACTTTAGGTTTGGATCCACAAACATTATAAGAGGCTTCAAGCATACCTAAGTGAGATAGTGCTACATAGGAAGAATATTCTTCCTTGATCAAAAATCACACTTAGGATTTAACTTTACTTCCTAAAGGAAGGAAGATGGTTTAATGTAGGTGGATATATCGAACCAAGTCCACTTGGTTAGTTTTATAGATTCAGCTTGGGATGGTGATACTTATATCACAAGTCCACTTCAGGTTACAAATTTTATTTAAGTTATGGTCTCATCAATTGGTATATCAAGAAGAAAAATTCTATTCTTATATCATCCATAGAGGCAGAGTATAGGGGAGCTATTAACACAACTATTGAGACTATTTAGCTTTAGGGGATTCCATCTAAGTTTGGAATTCATTTCAAGTATCCCACCATCATATTTTTTGATAAATAGAGTACCATATAGATATGTATGAATTTGGTTCAACACCAATGGACCAAACACATTGAGATTCACATGTATTTTGTCTAAGAGCTTATTCATGGTTAGGTCATCGACTTGAGATTTTGCTAGTCTTTAGAGTACGTTGTAGATATCTTTACCAAAACCTTCACTAAGAGTAAGTTTATTCATCTATGATCTTTTTTTGGGGTGCAATCTACATCAACACCATCATCTTTAGGGGTGCCTTCTAGCCTCTTCACTTCTTCTATGTCTCTCTCTTTTTTTTTGGGGGGGGGGAATTTTCCAATGATTTTTCTCATTTTCTCTAATTTATGAGAGATTGATATGTACTTGGGTACCTCATTAGGTCTCATTACTAAGACCCAATTCTCAAACCCACCTAAGCTATCTTTAAATGGGGGGGGGATATTGATGTATACTTTTATTCTATGAGTTTTGTTTACATGGTTTAATATGATTGCTTAGGGTCTTAGAGGCCATTTGGGTCATTCGGGAAGATTAGTCACACATTCATTAGAATGTGGGGTTTCAATCTCTCTCCCACATATATTTTTACCTCTCTCCCTTTGTATTCTCAATCCAAAGTTAATGATATTTTGGCTTTCTCTATTTTGATTTGTCTCATACAATTCTATTTTGTCATTTTAATTTGCTTCAGCTCTTTGGTGGTGTGCAATCACTTCTTGTCTCATGTGACCATTTGACCTTCACATTCACCTTATACATATTGGTATCAAACTCTAATAGTTATACAATTACATATCATAATTCAAGAATGCACATATGTTTTACTAGTTGAGTAGGATACACATTACCACTAGTATAGAACATATTTAGAGTTTCGCTCAGGTTAGCTATGGGAAAGGGGAACATGATTGTGATGGATTATGTGTAAAAAGAGTTTTTACAAGAGAGGAGTTGAATTTTGAATATGGTGTTGTTTTAAATGATGCAACAATTATTTTTGAATGGTGTAATGAGAAAATAGGCCATGGTGCTAAAAACAATTCTACTATTTGTAGATGTTTTTTGTTGATGGAGGAAGAACACTTGATAAAGTATGAATATTGTATGACTATAATGGGATCAAGTGAGCTCCACTCATTTTGTAACTCAAATTTAGGTTCTTAGACTATTCATATGAAACACTTATCATGTTTTTATTCTACATTCATGGACTCTATTTGGAATGAGTGTGAGTCACAAGAGTGGGTGGATGAATGGAGATATAGACCTCTAATTCTAATCATCACATATTAGGTTTCACCAACATTAAAACTTATAGATATGACATCATCACATTAATTTGACCATGTATTTGATCTAATGCAACCATGTAGAATATTAATCATTATATACTATTTATTCTCAATATCTTTCTTGACAACATTATTAAAATTTGTTTTTTGTGATATAGGCCATGTTTTTGTAGTTATTAATGATTAAGATAATGAAAAGAGAATAAATTACTACTTATGTAATTGTGTAATGAAAATTAAAAAATTGACTTCTCCAGTCATTAATGGAGAAAACATTTACTATCCTACTAGTTTGTGGTAGTCACTAAAACTTAGATTCGCTGATATCCTAGAAAAAATTCAAATGTATGGTTGTTTACAGACTTTGAAATATATAGGAAGATACTACACTATTCAAATTTGGTTGTTGCAAAAATATTCAATTGGTCAAAGATTATGGGAGGCCATTAAACATGAATTTATGAAAAGTTTGTGAATCAAACCAAGAAGTTATTCTTGCTACTATCAAGATTAGAGAATATCTTAGTGGTTTGTTGGATTGAAATTCCAAGGTATGTTGTTAAATGTAGATGTATTTAATTTTATAAAATTTTATTGATTTTGTAGGTAGTACATATAAATTTATTTTTTAATCACTTAATTTTTTTTATAGGTTAGTGGTGCCAAATAAGCTTCCACCTTCACATAGCTGACACTGTTAGTAAAGAATTTCATATTATTGAAGCTAAGAGAAGATTAATATAGTAATATTATACAAATTACATCCTTGAAGTTGGAATGGGTAGTGGGTCTCTCGACCAATCATGATGGGAGGCCACGAAAATAGTCTTGGATGTTATCCACCACCCTAGACCTATTGGAAGTTCTAGTTCTATGTCATGGGAGGCTAAGAAACTAATCCTAAATTTTATACTCTACCTTAGATGTGTTGGCAATGCTAGTTTTGAGTTAATAATCATCGAAGGTGGAGTTATCCAAATGTATCTTCAACTTTGACAAAATTTGTTGTTAGTGTTTACACACTTCTAAATAGTAGTGAAAACATTAATCCAGGTGGATTAAGAGGTATTGGTCATGGGATCATATTTAATTTGCATATCTAGATATGTTTAAAGTGATAAAATTGCACCTAGAGGTCTTATACGTGGAAATGTCAGTTGGAGCTAAAGAACTTATCTCTTCACTACAAAAAGTTATATTTTAGGACCCATTACTACAACTTGTACCACATATTGGTATCAAAGGTTCCATATATGTGATCTGGGTTTAAATGTTAGGACTTCAACATGCAAATGAGGGTTATTCAAATTTATATAAATAACTTATGGTTTATATTTTGCGCATGCTTGAAGTTATGATAAAAACTATAATTTTATTATATTGGGAAGGGCCTTCTTGAGGATAAAATGGGTGGTGCGTCTCTCAAATAGGTGTGTTGGGAGACCAATAACCTTGTATTAAATTTTACATGCCAGCAAAAATATATTGGTAGTGCCAGTTTCAAGCCATGAAGCATTAGAGGTGGAACTATCTAACTATCACTTTAACTTTGACAACATTTATTGTCAGTGTTCCCACGATCTTGAATAATAGTAAAAACATGGATCCAAGTGGATTTAGATGTCAAGGTCATGGAATTAAATTTAATTTTCCTATCTATATATACTTGAAATGATGTATTTTTATTAGAGGTCTTAGAGGTGAAAATTCTAATTGGAGTTGAAGAACTTGTCTCTTCACTGCAAAAAAGTTACATTTCAGGACCTTTTATTGCAACTTGTGCCACAAATTGATCACAATGTTTTCATAAATGCGATCTAGGGTAAATTATATATATTTTAAATTAATGTCAAGGTTATTTTGATTCATCCAAAGTACTTATAATTTATGTTTTATGCACTCCTGAAGTCAGGCTAAAAATTTACAATTTTCTTGTATTATAAAGGGTGTTCTTGAGGCTAGAATGGGTGGTGGGTTTATTGAATGGATGTGATGGGAGGAAAATAAAATGGTAATGGACATTATATAACACCTTGTATTTATTGGTAGTGCCAATTTTGTGCCATGAAGCATCCAAGGTGGAGTTCTCTAACTGTTGATTCAACTTTGACAACATCTATGTTATTAGTATTTTGTGCTCTTAAATAGTAGTGAAAAATGATTCAAGATGGATTTGGAAGTTAATTTCACGGTATCACATATAATTTTCCTATATAGACGTGTTTAAAGTGATGAATTTTCACTTGGAGATCTTGGAGGTGAAAATGCTAATAGGATCTGAAGAATTTGTCTATTCATTGCAAAAACCTTATATTTTAAGACTCGCTACTGCAACTTATGCCATAGATTGGTATCAATAGTTATATTTATATGTTATATGGTGTAATTATATGGATTATAAATTCACATGAGGGTTATTATAATTCATCCAAATGACTTATAATTTATATGTTATGCATGCCTAAAGTTAGGTTAAAAACTATATTTTCTTGTATTGGGAAGGACATTCTTGAGGGTATAATGGGTGGTGGGTATCACAATCAGGCATGATGGGATGAAAATAAATTGATCCTAGACATTATAAACCACCATAGACATTTTGGAAGTGCCAGTTTTGAGCCATGAATCACTGGAGGTGGAGTTATCCAACTGTCACTTCAACTTTGACAATATTTGTTGTCAAGGTTTCCACACTACTGAACAATAGTGAAAAAATATTTTTGGGTGGATTTAGACATAAAATTCATGGGATAACATGTAATTTTACTATATATATGTGATCTAAGTGATATATTTTCACCTTGAGGTCCCAAAGGTATAAATGCTAGTTGGAGCTCAAGAACTTGTCTCTTCACTAAAAAAAAGTTACATTTTAGGACTCGTTACTGCAACTTATGATGGTATTGAATGTTAAATAAAAATATTTGGGGTAAAATTATATGTATTTCACATTAATTTAAATTTTCTTATGGTTCATCCAAATTAATTATGATTTCCATTTTATGTAGTCTGAAAATAGGCTAAAATCTGCATTTTTCTTATATTGGGAAAGGCGTTCTAGAGGCTAGAATGGGTGGTGGTTCTCTTGAATAGGTATGATTGGAGGAATATAATATAGTAATGATATTATACACCACCTTAGACATGTTGAAAATGTCAGTTTATAGTCTCCAAGTATTTGAAAGAAAAGTTCTCCATCTGTCACTTCAACTTTGACAACATTTGTTATTAGTATTTTTACACTTCTAAACAGTAGTGAAAACATGCTTCCATGTGGATTTAGATGTTGAGGTCATCGTATTAAATTTAATTTTAATTTATAAATGTGATCAAAGTGATTTATTTACACCTAGAGGTCTCGGAGGTATAAATGTTAGTTGGAGCTGAAGAACTTATCTCTTCACTGCAAAATATTGTGTTGAGGATTTGTTATTGCAACTTGTGCCATGGATTGGTATTGAAGGTTAACTAAACATGATATAGGTTGAAATTATAGGGGTTTTAAATGAACATGAGGGTTATTATAGTTCATATAAATGACTTGGGATTTATATTTTATCCATATTTGAAGCTATGCTAAAAAACTACATTTTGTTGTATTAAAAAGGGTGTTCTTCAGGCTAGAATGGTTGGTGGGTCTCTCAATTGGGCATGATGGGAGGAAAATAACCTATTATTAGACATTATTCAACACCCCATAAATTTTTTAAGTGCCAGGTTTGAGCCACAAAGCATCAAAGGTGGAGTTTTCTAACTGCCACTTCAACTTTGACAACATTTTTATCAGTCTTTCCATACTCTTGAACTATAGTGAAAACATGATTATGAGTGGATTTGGACATCAAAGTAATGAGAAAAAATGTAATTTTACTATATATATGTGATTAAAGTGATGTATTTTCACCTAGAGGTCCTAGAGGCGTAAATTCCAATTGGATCTGAATAAATCATCTCTTCACTATAAAATGTTACATTTTAGGACTCGCTACTATAACTTGTGCCACAGATTGGTATCGAAGGTTCCATAAACATAATTTATATTTAAATTAGAGAGATTATAAATGAACATTAGGGTTTTTATATTCCATATAAATGACTTAAAATTTATATTTTATGCGTTCATAGACTAATCATAATATATTACATGTTTCTTGTATTGGGAAGGACATTCTTGAGGAGGAAATGGGTGGTGGGTCTCTTGAATGGGTATGAAGGGAGGCCAAGAACCTAGTACTATATATTATAAAACACCCTAAATGTGTTGGAAGTGTCATTTTATAGCCAAAAATCAAAATAAGGGGAGTTCTCTAACTGTCACTTCAACTTTTATTGTCGGTGTTTCCGCACTCTTGAGCAGTGGAGCAAATATATGATGAGAAGAGAAGAAATGGCTGAGTTGAGTATAGTGGAGAGGAAGATAAAAAATTATATAAAGTAAAAAATAAATATTTATAAACACAAAAATATTTAAAGGCCTCATAAGACATGATAATTATAATCTTGCACTACTTCAAAGGGCCAAAAAAGAGTATGTAAAAGAAGGGCAACAAATCTATGGAGAAGGATATAGCATAACATCACTTCATGATTACATGGGTGAATGCAATTTGAATCTAATAAGAGGAAAATATTTAAATAAAATATAAAGCATTAAAAAATAATGAAAAGTATCTCCAAAGAGGGAACATCCCAAAGGAGGAGGTAGGACATAACCACTTCATAAAACTTGCACAAGTAAAATGTATAAGGGAATTTGAAGAAGGTATGAAAAAAATGAGTATTCCATTGTTTATTTAAATTTAAATTATAATATAAATGTAATATATATATATATATGTGTGTGTGTGTTTGTGTGTGTGTGTGTGTGTGTGTGTGTGTGAATATATATATATATATATATATAAAGTTCAAAATGATATTAAACTAGTGTGGAAAGGGTATCCACATTAGAATAGTGATAAATGGTGTATCCCAATCATGAGAGTCACTTCGTAGTAATATATGACCATCTCAAACATTCTACAATTTTATCCCATATATTTTTAATTGAAACACATATTGAAATATTGTAAGTTAGTTTTAATAAATTACACATAGGAAATATTAAAGACGATCATATCTAAATATGACCATACAACCATATAATTTAGTTTTTCAATAATAATGTGAGCCAAATTGTACACAGAAAGATGTTCACCACAACATGTGAACACACACACACACATAGAGGACATAAAGACATATAAAATAAGAACATAATTGAATGTCGAGTGAATTCCATATAGGCATATAATGTCAGTAACGCATACATTGCCATATAGGCATAAAAAAAATTACATCATCTAATAACATAATAGAATGTCATGTGAATGTCATATATGCATACAGTATAAAAAAATTGTACATTTCCATATAGGCATATAGACAAGTACATCATCTAAGACATATTACTCATCAAATAGTCTCCTTCTCTTTGCCTTCCTTGAAGAAGACTCTTCTTGGGATGCATTGCTCGTAGATGAAGATCCATTATATCCCTTAGATTCCTCCAAAGTCTGACTATGGGTCATTCTATGCTCATATATCACATGTATTTAAACCTTTTTAAGTACAAATATTATTAAAAAATTACATACCACACATGCAACCAAGTTTATGTATTAATTTTAAACTAGAATACAAAAACATTTTAAACATGCATTTACTATAATATTGTGGTCATGGTCAATCTGTGTCTGATGCTCAATTGGGTCAGTGAAAAATTAAGGTACATGAATATGCATGTGAAATAGGGATAAAACATGACAATATGCCATGTTAATCACATAAATGAGATATCAAATGTCATTAGACAACCCTATATACACAATACATTCAAATAAGTTATATTTTATCAACTATATAGTAAAATTATTAAAAAAAAAATATATTTATAATTCAAAATTACAAGTTGACATGTACCTTGGTGAGTTCCTACACAAATGACATTGTAGGAGTAATGCCTATGTTTGTCTAAGCTTACAGAGATGGATCAGTCTCCATTGTGGTCATCAATTGAGAAAACAACCTCTCCTAGTTTTCTATAAAATATTGAAGATATATGGAAAATTTATCTCCTTTATTAAACCCATAATCAAATAAAATTAAATTAAAAAACCGTTTATCTCTATAAGAATTAGAAACCAACAAGCAATTTAGATAAAAAAATTCATGGTAATGTAAGACATAATCCTTATATGAATGTTCACTTGAATAATCAAATGGAAATGATTTAACTTGAGGAATTAAGATAATAATTTTTCCTAGACCCTTCATTTTAGGTTTTATACTTAAAATTTTATCACTCTTAACCTATGAAACTCTACTCATTTTATTGATTTATTCCTTATCCTATATACATGCACTGTGCACTCGTGTGTTTTTAAACTTATCTATATAAAGTTAGGACCCTATTGTTATGGAAGTAGAAACACAAAGAGAATAAATATATGAAAAAGAGAATAAAAAAATCAAGGGGAAAAATGGTCAAAAGGACCTAAGAATAAAATAGACCATGAGTATACTATTTAATAGTAGTGTATTTGAATTTTGAGATCCTTTATAAAAAAATTTAACTTAAGATATTGCATAGCATGCATTATTCACACAAGGAAACTAAGTTAAGGATATTATTCTCTCTTTATATATTTCAACACATCTCACACGTAATTTGCATTCACATCACTATCATTCAAATTTTAATTTTAACATGTATGATTGTTAGTCAAGAGTATAGATCTATATAAATAAAAACATGTACTCAAAGTATGATATTAAGTTGAAATTACCTTCGTATATGTGAATATTAGCCTAGTAATATCAATAGATGTAGTAGTATATGGTCCAGAAAATTCTATGTAAATTAATTGTTAGCTTTTAAATACAAATATAACTAAAATTTAACATGTCAAATATAAAATATACCTACATATTTGTAGTGAGTGATGTGTGCACATCAAATATATGTGAAAAAAACCATTTATCAAAAATATATAATCTAATCCCTTAAAAACACCACCATCATCATTTGAAGGTCCAATGCATATAAAACCACAAAATCTATAATGGTAAAGTAAGGTATGAGCACAGGGTGGAGTAATCATAACATCATTCTCAGAAAGCCTACTCGTATGATAAATGAGTGTGTTAGTGAGTGAAATAAGTGCATGTAAAGTGTTAGTCTCCACAATCTCCTTCACCATAGATGGGATCTTAGGCTAAATTGGCTTTTTCGTAGGACCCTTTTAGAATGATTAGGTGCACAATGTGCATTTAGTCTATCCTACACAAAGCCTTTCCCTCGACCCTAAAACTATGAGTAATCAAAATAGATGGAAATCTCATTAAGTATAAACTAGCAATAAGGTTTCCTAAAAAGATAAAAATAAGACCTCAACGTTGTTACATGGTGGGTAATCAAACACCATCCACCATTGGTCCCAATTTTTTTTAAATCAAATCTGATGGCAACGATGGATGAGGAAGTGTTTTATCGATAGTGGAAAGGGTGCATTGCTTGTTGTTCTATGAATAAGGCATAAATTAGGTCTATTGATATTTATTTTTCCTTCACCTCACATACTGATGATTTTTCACCATACTAAGTCCTAAATCTATCCCTTTATGATGCCCACATTTTAATTTGACTCATTTTCAAGTCAACTTCATCTAATACTAACTCTAAGGTATTGGCAAAATAGGTGCGATGGGTGTTAGTTGAAGTGGGGTCCCTAATTCTACTAATTATTTATTCAATTTCTATTTTATTTTCCACTATGTGTAGCCAAATCCTCCTAACTACCTGGGGGGTCTTATGGCTTAGCTATAGGAGGTATAGGAGGTCTAGGGGGATTAGGAGGGTTAGGTAGAGGGTTAGGAGGAAGGTTAGTAGGTTGTTATATTCTGGTTAAATGGGTTGTTAAAAAATGGATTTTAGAAATAAAATAATGAAAATAAAAAATTGTTAAAATCTAGTATTAATAGGTTTGATTTTTTGATTGTTTACCTCTCCTCTATAGTAGTATTATTGATTTATCGAGGTAATAAGTGATTTTATGTACAGAATGTGGATAATGTACATAAAATGTATGTGTTATAACACATATGTTTTATGTCTAGTATACATAATGTGTAGGTGTTATGTATACTATACATAATGCATACACATATGGTTTGGTGTTGATGAGCCTAAGTTTCAATAATGTGTATGCATTATAGAAATTACATGTAGGCATCAAGTCTAAAACCCATACACGTTAGGGTAAATATACATGAAAATTTCCCCTAACTCTGTGCACTTACCCTTAATGAACCCTGAGACTTACATATCTTTATATTTCCCTTGATTGAACCACATGTCTTATGGATAATTTTGTGTTGATATGATACCCTTCATTGGAAATTCATGGAAGACATTAAAATAATAGATGGATATGGTTCTAAGATATTCAAATTTTTATCTTATTGTTATATCTTGTTGGGTAGGGATCTAAGATACAAATAAAGACTACCTATATATGTATTATAATTTATTGAGTTATGATAGCATTAGTTTTTATGAAGATTGAACTCAATATTTCCCTATAAATGACTTGAAGGTGATATACTATTTGTGCAAACTATATACCAAAAAACTTGAGTTATGATATTGTTATAAATGTTACTCTTATTTGTGCATGATGATGTGATGTTTTCATGATTTCTCCTTCTAATGTTTCATCTCAAATATAGTATGGAGCACCTTAATTATAGTTATATTGTGTGTTATAACTAAAATGCACTTTATTCTATCATATTTGGTTAACCAACAACTTAGAAGTCATAGATGGTCCTATAAATGCACACCATAATGAGATATTATAAAAATTTTCCTCTCTATAACTAATACTTACACATGAGATGAGCATAAACTATCAATGTGAATCCATATGTAATTTTTTTTATATAAATGAACATAGGGGATTGAGACTGATCTTACATTTATGTAAACTTTTATTAAGAAATGAACATAGGGAATTGAGACCCATCTTACTTTTATATTATTATAAGGAAGCATGAGTGGGTCTTATCTTCTATAGTTAATCTTAATATTTTTCTTTATCATGGTTTGCAGAATGGTTTATTTTATTTTAGCATATTGTAAACTTAAGACACTATATCCATTAGGTGAGAAATTGGAACATTGCTCCAATTTCATTACTCTAAACCTTAGGACATGGATAAACATTAGTGTTCCATTATATCTAGAATAATTTGATCTACCTTTTGATGGGATTTCCATGCAAAATTGATATTGATTATGAACTTACTGAACCATGCATACAATTCATATTTATGTTTCATGAATGAATAAGTTTGAACCTAAAAAATCTTTGAAATCTACATGAAATGAATGTTAAATCGGTGAGGATTTTTTTAATATTTTATATTTTGATTCTCTCCATGGAATATTTTTAATTTTATGATGGATTTTTTTTGTTTTCCTCACATATTTTTTTTTATCTCATTTGGAAAGTATATAACCTATGAGTAATTTGATAGCTTAGACAAGTGTTTTCTTATTGGATTCAAGTCTCTGGCCAAGGCATTTGTTTGTTATTATAAGGCTTATCTCCATTATTTAGTGTGTAATGCTTGTCAAACATATAACTCAATATCTTTTTTTATTATCCCTATTTAAAAACATACCTCTAATGTTTCCTTAACATCACATTCTTTGAGGCATTTTGTCAAATAATTTGAATAGAACTTATAAGGAGAGTGAGGGTACTTGTATATGCTCCTCGTGTCATGAAAATTAATGAGAGTGAGGGTAATCTAATTATAATTAATCATTCTAAAAATTTGCATAATGATAGTTAAAAAATACCATAATTAATTTTTTGAGTTCACTATTAAGACACAATACTAATAAGATCAGTATTGAGATGCAAAGCCTATAGACTAACCATAAAATCACTATTATAAATACCAAGGTAATCGTAAACCATAAACACATCATAAAAGATCAAATTTGTGCATTATTCATTGATCCATCAACCAAGGCGCTGCCTCCATTATCATGTAAATGGTTGCCAATCCACCAATGCCAACATAATTTGATAAGGGACAATTTTTGGGACAAATGGTGGATGGTATTTTATTATGCACCTTGTAACAACCATGAGGTTCCTTTGTATTTTTTAAGAAAAATCTATTTCAAGTTTATCCTTAATGAAATTACAAATTATTTTGAACATTCATAGTTCTAGGGCTGAGCAAAAGGCTCTACATAGGATAAAATAGGGGCACGTCATGTGTCTAATCATCCTGCAAGAGTCCTTATCTAAAAGTCATTTCAGAATGAGACAATCCCCTTTGTAGTGAAGGATGTTGTCAATATTGACACTTTGCATGTGCTTATTGATGCCTTCGTTCAATGTTTTGACATTGATTCTAGCTTTATTGATGCTCGATCACACTGTTGCATATGTTTTGGCACTATAAACATTGGACCTTCAGAGGAGTATGGTGGTGCTTCTAGGGGAAGATGATATGGTTATGACAGATGAATTTTTGGTACATACATTTGGTGTCTAGACTTCAACTTCACCTATGCAAGTATCTTATATATTTGACATGTTAAATTTCAGCAATATTTGTATTTAAATTGTAATATTAATTTACATAAAAAAGTCAATGATATAATTATAATTTTTCTATTTCAAGAGGAGACATTCCCGTCAATTTAAAGCCATATTTTGGGCCATATACTAGTCCCTATGTTGTTACTTAGCCATTTTATACATATGCAGAGGTAATCATTCATTAATATTGTACTTCATATACATGTACACATATTTATATAGATATTATCAACTAGAAATCATATTTTATTTGTTTAGTTGATGAATATAGTGGATACTTCTCCATCAATATGAGCACAAATAGACTTAGGAATTATTGCTGAAATTTCATCTACACAACCACTCATTGAGGTATGTTAACTTGTAACTTTGAATTGCAAATACATATTTATTTTAATAATTTTAATCTATACTTGTGTTATAACTGACGTTAATGTATTACCTATGTATGATTATCCAATGACGTTTGATAGTCCCATTGATATGATTATAAGGGCACTAATTTGTGTTGTTTCTCTCTTTCACACTTCTATGCATGAGGGTCATCTTCCCATCGACCCTATTGAGCATCAAAATAAAATTGAGCATGACCATGAGATTGTGGTAAGTGCATGTATATATTTTTGTATCATTTTAAATTTAACTTCTGAACTTGGTTGCAAGTCCAGTATGTAAAGTTTTTAACAATATTTTTATATGAAAAGGTTCAATTATAGGGAAGCTATGAGTGTAAAAGGACTTAAAATCAGATCCTAGAAAAATCTAATTAAGGCATTTCATAAATCTCCATATACAATCAAGATGTCAGAAGGAGAATCTTCTTCGAACAAAGCAAAAAGAGGGAGACTTTTTGATGAGTAAGAAATATCTTACATGATGTACTTCATATTTCATAAACTATTTACACATTTATCGTCGCCAGTGTCATGTTTTGCGATAGTTGTATATAAGAGAAACTTCTGTAGGATGAACTATTTTTATCCCTTGATCATTTAGAAATAACTCAAACCTTTCCCACCATGGTATTTTTTTGTAATTGAAATGACCTATTTTAATTGTGTATTACTTTAACCACTCATAGATTTTTGAGACCCATGAACTCAACTATTTAACAGACAAGAATATCTGACAAGCCATATAACTTTTTTAATTATCGGAAAGAAGACTTTCGAAACCAATTTAATCATTTGTCATATGACCATATTTAATAATTGTAATAGCATAATAGAGGGGAAAGATGTTGGGGGTGATTTAAGCTTAGCTAGCGTTCTTGCAACTTGCAAGGTTAACATTAAGTGAAAATTGAAGCTCCCAGTCAACGGCTAACAGCTGAAGGGAATGTAGCTATGAAGGCGCATGCATAAGCATTGTATGAATGAATAAAACTATGGCACATTCACATTAGAGGGACCAATCCCTTATGAGGGCAGTGAGTATCCGGTGATATATATATGATATGATATGTTATCACATTAAATAATAATATTATTTTAAAAAATAATCATATGTTAAAATTATTAACATATGATTTAATGTAGTTTGGTTGGTAAAGCTTTCTCGCTACAATAATGAGTGGTCAGGGGTTAAGGGGTCTAATTTTGAGGTGCATAAACATTTGTTTTTTGGAATTTTAAGTTCAATTAATAATATTTATAAGTCTATGTACTTGAAAATCTAATGCATTGTTTTCACTAGCAATGCAATTTAAGTGTCTTCTCTTTTGTGTCAGAGAGCAAAAGAATATCATACGTAGTGTTTTATTATTGAAACAAAAGGTAAGTCCATGTGAATCATGAGTAATAATATAGTTTTTCCAAATGAAATAAATATAAAGTAAGATGTATCAAAGGGGCTTCAAAACTTAGTTGAAGAAATAATTTTACAGAAAGATCAAAGGGCTTTCACATTAAATATTAATTTTATTTTAAAAAAATAATTATATGTTAAAATTATTAACATATGATTTAATGTAGTTTATTTGGTAAAGCTTTCTCGTTACAATAATGAGTGGTCATGGGTTCAAGGGGTCTAATTTTGAGGCGCAAAAACATTTGTTTTTGTGTGATATTTTCCATGTAAGCCTATTGTTGAAATGATGTAACTTTTATTATTATTATTATTATTATTATTAAAAATGTAAAATAAGTCCGATATATAAAATTTCAAGTTCAGTTAATAATATTTATAAGTATATGTATTTGAAAACCTAATGCATTGTTTTCACTAGCAATGCAATTTAAGTGTCTTCTCTTTCATATTAGAGAGCAAAAGAATATCATACGTAGAGTTTTATTATTGAAACAAAAGGTAAATCCATGTGAATCATGAATAATAATATAATTGTTCAAAATGAAATAAATATAAAGTAAGATGTATCAAAGGGGCTTCAAAACTCAGTTGAAGAAAGAATTTTACAGAAAGATCAAAGGGATTTCAAAACTCAGTTGAAAAGTAAATTTTAAGGAGAGAACAATGACTTAAATATTAGTTCTTAACTATTTTTTTTAAAATATAAAAGAATATTCATTGTTATTTGTTTATAATCACTCACCACCATCCATTTTGAAAGAAAAAATAATCATTAAAGTTTAATAAAAAATATTATATATTTCCAAGACTGAAATAAGTAAGTCACACCACTAAAAAGTACATTGAATGTATAACCATTGCTTTCTGATCAAAGCACCAAAATATCTATTGAACCTAGAATGTAAATCTATTGAAATTTTGAAAGAAGAATACTTTATTCATAAATATTTCTTATTTCATATAAGAAAGTGTCATATTATTTAATAAAGAAATGTTCCACACAATCAAATATCCATTCATCTTAATACATTTTATTATTATAACAAAAAATTGCATATAAAACTTTTAGTTTAATTTCAAAAATAAATCAATTTATATGGATTGATTGTAAAGTAAGGAATTTAATAAAATTTAAAGCTTCTTAAATTATAGTTATACAGATGAATAGTTCAACAATACTTTATCCAGTATAGATTCAAGAACTTCAATCATTAATTCCATGTTTGATTTGTTCAACAGAATTATTATAATATATTTTATTTGTAAATATTTTTTCACATCAAATAATTTATGGAAAAGAAACAAATTACACATTAAAAATATAAAAAAACTATATATATAACAAACATAATAAAATGCTCAATACATATACATATGCCGGAATGATAGACACGTTTGGTACATTTTTGTATTCTTATAAAAATATTATTACAAATATTTATTTTAAATATATTACCATATTTTAAAGAGAAAAAATGAAATAACAAAGGCTAAATACCCATACAATCCTTTATAAAAATGTTCAAATACTAAAAAAGAATTGCAGAAAAATGTAACCTAAAGTCTTCAATAATCAAATTCTCTTCCGTTCTTGTTTGGCCACCTTTGTTGTGCTTTAACCCAAGTAGGTAGCACAACAAATGTTTAATATCTTTTCTTTTGAACGAATTTCTTAGAAAAAACAGGTTAGATTTATTTAATATGAAATAATTTAACTTAAAAGAAGTTGGATTTATTTAGTATAGAATCATCTAACTTAAAGAGGTTGGAGTACACGTTTTCAGCAAGGGTAATTTTATATATGAAACCCACTTAAAAAACCTCTATCTACAGACCAAACATTGCAAACTTGAAGAAATAAAACTTCTATCTACAGACCAACCATTGCAAACTTGAAGAAATAGTTTTCTCCCAAGACAACAAACTTTGATCAAATAATAACTTACCTGCCCATGGTTTCCAACCATCAATACTTTGGATAGGCAAGTACAAAAGGTCAGAAACTTAGTTGATTAGATATTTTGAATATTTGTCACTATGTTTTTCAAAAAGTACATACCCAGCTATATAAGATAGTAAGCTTAGGATTCTATCGGTAAAAAAATTGCAAGACATTATGAGAAAATGAATATTGAAAGCTTATGAATTGGATAGAAAATAAAATTATATATTTCGTTCGTATTTAATTGAATAAGAGTTTAAGTATAAGATTGAAAAAAATTAATAAAAAAATCTTTTATCTTTTTAAAAATACTGAAGTAAGAAATCTCTTCAAATCAAAAATATATGAAAAATATTAAAAATATATATATCCACAAACTACTAAGAAAATTTGGTGAAATTTTGATTTAATCTGAAAAATAGTTGCACAGTCTTTATTTTGTAAAAAAAATTTGTGACATTAAAATTGTAAATGTCTTCGTATTTATTTAGGTTTCCGATAACCTCTAATTTTTTAAATATGAATAATGATTAACATATAAATAAAATATCCATGTCCAAAGGCTTAATATTTACTATATATATAAAGTTAAATAAAAAATGTGAATAATAGTTAAAATATAAATAAAATATCCATGTCTAAAGACTTAATATTATTACATATAAAACTACATAATATATCTTGTAAATGTTATTAACAATTATCAATTTCAACTAAATTATAAAGTAATATTTATTAAATGTGGCAGAATAAGGGATCAAAGATATTAATAATTATAAAAATACTAACATTTGATTGGTCAAAAGAAGAAAAAGATATTTGATTTGTATGATTCCAATAGTTTTGTCTTGGTAAGGACTACATTTTAAAAAGCTAAAGGCATGTTTGTTAAATTTTTCTAATATTGTACTCAATATTCTATATTTCAAGAACTAAAAATGAGAATTGTATTTCCCAACCTTTTGAAAAATGCTTTCTAAATCTATTTTTTCATAATATGTTAGCATTTTTTTTAAATTGAGGAAACTAGTCTTATTATCTTTTTCTTTGAGAAAAAAAAGGTTAACATTCTTCATATTATACTATTAGAGAAATTATCATGAAATAATACTTGATATGGAAGATTAATTATTTGGTATGCCTTCTAAAACAAGGGCACAAGATGTCAAGTCCCTTCGGGATGATAGTTAGAGCCCATTCTAGTTGTTTGATTCTACCAACACAACAACAAGATTAAGATCCACAAAATTTTATGCCTCTATCTTTTTTGGGTTGATTCCCAATCTATAAAGAATTGCATCCATTTTTGTTTTTTACATGGGGGTTTTGCAAGCTTCTACCTTCTAAAGCTTATAAATGTTTCCCAAGTTGTTTTCTCTACAAATATTCATCAAAAACCTAAGGAAAACATAAAAGCTGTCACTCAATGGTTGCATATATCACAACCAAAACCATGAGGAAGAAAGCAAAGTAGATGAATCATAAAAAAGATGATTTTGAAAGTAGAAACATTGAAAGACACAAGGCAAAAGCCAAAAATATTATTAATATATTTTCTACGTTAATTATCAAAAAACCATAAGTTTCTAGAAAAATATAGTTTGCACTTTTCAATAAATGATACCTAGTTTATAAGCAATAAACAAAGAACCTATGGAAACTAGTAAAGTATACTACTAGATCATACTATAAGACATTAAAAAATACTGTTAATGCAACAGTAGATAAGACAAATTCATTTTTATATATAGTCAAGCTGAGCTTGAAGCCTCACATCTACAAATTCAATGCACATAATAGGACACATTGGACCAAATTTAATTACCCATTATATAAACCTATTTTTGTCAATGATCTAGACTTTCATGGTCATAGAGGGATTATTCACCCTAGCACGAAAAAGTCTTTTGGTTTTGGATGCCAAGGGCCACCCCAAAATTGGTAAGGAAAATTTATCAGGCCAACAACTCACCTAATCACCAGCCTTGCCATTGGCACTGATTTGTAATACCAACAAATGGGTCTTGTTGAATGACACAATGGATTCCCCCATTTAAACTACGGTTCAAATTCATTTTTTAACAATACTCCATGCATCTCTATATAACAAAGCTCTAATCATAACATAGGTCACACTAGTGGGTGATTCATCTCTTGAGAGACTCAGATTTCACTTGGGCAGTGGGCATGCAAAAAGTAGGTTTCCATTGGTGAAAGTAAAATCTCACTTATCTTCCATGTTCACTTGTAAAACAAAAAAAACACAAAGTTACAAAGTTACAAAAATACAAACCAAAGATACATCTTTTGTCATTAATGCAACAACAATACAAACCAAAGATACACATTCCATCATTATAATGGATCTTTTACTTTGTAAACCTACGAAAATATGTAGTAATGTTATTAAGGATCAAGACTTTAGGGTTAAATAGCTTGAGCCTAGTTAGATCCTTCTATGCATGCAAAAAGTGGTTCCAAGTTGGACTCTTAGAATACCTATGGAAACCCAAATATGAGACTGAATAACATTCACTAGAATCTACCACAATACCCTCATCACTAAAAATAATGAATGAAATCTATAGGAATTTATTTTCACGTCAAAAGGAAGCCTAGAGGGTTTACAAAAAGTAAGTTCAACTCAAGAAGACCTAGATTTAAATAAAAATATTTCATTTTTATGGTATATGTGACTTACCAAGATAAAGTAGTGTGTTCCTTCAAAATACATGGACATGATCTCAAAAATTGTATCCACCATATCCACTGGCAAGAGAGGTTTTAGTTCAGAGTGAAATTATTTGACAAGGAAGTGCAAGGGAATGGAAAGGTATTGGATTCTATAAAGATGATGAAGGATATGAATGTGAACTAGACTGTGATGGTGATAGGGAATAACAAGGCTTTGCAGGTGATGGATTAGAAAAACTGATATCCTGGTAGCTTAAACCTTAAGACTCAATTTGGGAGAAACCTCACCTATAGTAGAGAAGAGAAATTCTCCCCAGTATGGATGAAGAAATGAATTTGGTATTCATAAAAATGTCAAAAGTGGTGAATATCTATATGTAGCTATGTCATAAGGAGATCTGTGAGAAGCCATCAAAGAGGTATCATCACAGACTAGCTCAATTTTTGTTGCATGATGAATAATAGACATATATGTAATATTCACACAAGTGTTAATTGAAGCATTTACATGGCTAAAATTGATCTTTCCACCCTACCCGATGGTGATAGCAGTTATAAATGATCTGATTTCTTAAAATAATGGTGTGATATTTATAATTTCCTTGATACTTACGAGGTCAGTCATAACTTAAAAAAGCTTGAGCCAATGAACATGCATAAATAATAATATTATATTAGATTATTTAAAATAACTGTAGCTTCTTAAAAATAATGCTTGTGTATAATATAATTTATAACATCAGGGAATTTGATTGGCAGATATTAAATAGAGTAATAAATTTTTAAGCATAACTAAAGACTAAAGAAGCCCTTCGAGACTAATAAGTTAAGGATATATGTTAGCAAACTATAATTTAAGATTTATATATAAAATCATGTTATCTTCAATTTAACATATAACATATAATTGATAGAACTAGATAAATCAACTATCAAAGTTACAAACCCTAGCAACAAGATTTTTATATACAACCTAATGGCGAGGGAGGTTAGTAAAAAATTTGGTCTTTTCAACACCATTAATAGGCAAAAGAATCTATGTTGTTGAAAAAAAATGCAGACACTAAGGCATTTCCAATGAATATAAATGCAAGACACTATTCTCTTAACAAGTAACCCACTAACTTAAGAAGTGACCATACTCTTTATGATTTAAGATTTAAATCCCTAAAAAATTGTATCCTTAGTATTTGCAATAAGAAAATCACAAATTCATTTTAATTTATTTTTAAATGTTTAAAAAATAAAATTATCTAAGAAATATTAAATTCAAGCCTAGAATGAAGTACAAAACATGATTGGATCTCAAGCTCTTCTTCATGGATATATAGGAATGAGACATGGTGAATATGAATCCACCTACACAAGTGTGAACACATATGGTGTAAATTGACAATAATATCTGGTTAATGAGTGCATCTAGTGTAGACAATGGACAAATGCATAGTAAACAAGATATACCAGATGATATGTAGTGTACTTAAATGTAAGCAATGTAATGACTATAGTTTTTGAAATAATTGATTATAATATTTTGAATTTCTATTGAAATATATAATAAATTTTATAATACATACAATAAATAAAATAGGCAATAATTGAAATCATGGTCTCTTACAAGGTGGTTTTATACTAATACTAATCTAGTGGTTTAATACTAGTACTAATCCAATGTTTTTTTGTACCTATTTCTATGGCCTAAAATTTTCTACAAGAATTTAGTGGCTTAAATTTAAAATTTGAGTATGTGGAGTGTATTTTATTTGCTAATGATGGAAGGAAATAAAATTGCATGTATAGGTAGTTGCAATTGGTAAATGACCTTTGGTCTCTATTTGCAAGACCTACAAGGTAGAAATGGAAATATTGTAGAAAATGTATTGCTACAACAAATAAACTAAAACTCTTTGCATAATGAAATCTATGACTTTTATTAAACTTCTTTATAATGATTGAAAATAATACATAGTGCCTCAATAAATAGAGGATAAAAATAATTTAAAGAAACTTCTAGAAAGAATAAACATCAGCTTTAAAGCTGGTGAACACTTTTAGAAATAAAAAATAAAAGCTCTTTTAAAAAGAAACTTATTATAAGAAGCACGATGCTGATCTTTAAAGCTTGATTGTTAAAAAAAAACTATTGGTGGATAAATTAAATCCGTATTCTAATACTCCCCCTCAATTTCTACTAAAAACTGATTCAACATCCATAATGCCCAAATGTTGTCTTAGATGTTCAAAGTTGTCTATAGTTAATACCTTTGCAAATATGTATACCAACTAGTCTTCATATCTACAAATTTCTAAATGGATTTAACCGTTGTTCACCAACTCTTTGATGAAGTGAAACCTAGTGTCAATATGCTTGATTTTATTGTGAAAAACATGATTCATTGACAATGCAATTGCTGATTTGTTATAAAAAAATACTGGTGTAGGACTTTCTTATGCAAAAGATCTATAAACACTCTCTGCATCCAAACTACTTGACATGTTGGTGATATTGTTGCCACAAACTTTGGTTTTACTGATGTAATTATCATTATAGGTTGATTTTTTGATGCTTATGAAACTACACATATTCTAAAATAAAAATGTATCCAAAAGTACTCTTCCTATCATTTGTGCTACTTAAAAAATCACTATCAATATAGCCAATCAAATCAAAATCATTAATTTTAGAATATAATATTCCATATTATGTTGGTCTTGTAACATATCTCAATATTCTCTTCCCAAATTGCTAATGTGAGCCTTTTGGTGACTCTATAAATCTTGAAATCAAGCTAGCTACATACATAATACTTGTCCTTGTAGATATGAGGTACATCAAACTTCCAATGCATGTTTTAAACATAGTTGGATCAACATTTGATCCATTATCTTATTTGATAAGTTTTGTACCTCTTGCAACTAGAGTTGGTGCAGAATTGTAATTCATCATCTTGAATCCTCTCAATACATCATTGACATACTTACATTGATAAATAAATATATTATTATCTGATTGAACAACTTCAATGACCAAAAAATATTTCATCAATCATAAATCTGTCATTTCAAATTCTTTTCTCATTGATGATTTGAACATGTATATAGATAAATTTATAGTAAAGATTATGTCATCTTGACATATAAAAATACAATCAAAATCTGACCTTGCTTGATTTTTGTGCACAATGTAGGCTCACAACTGTGTTTGCTAAATCCATTGCTTATCAAGTATGAGTCAATCCAACTATACTATACTCTCGGTGCTTATTTGATTCCATAAAGAGATTTATTCAATTTATATACCTTATCTTCATGTCCATGCACTTCATACCCTGATGGTTGTTCCACATATACTTGTTCTTCAATAAAACCATTCAAAAGTTATGATTTGACATCCATTTGGTAAACTTTCTAATTTTTTTGCTACTATGGATAAAATCATTTTGACTGTATCATGCCTTACAGATGGTGCAAATGTCTCGTTGTAATCAATTTCATGTTGTTTAAGAATTTTTTTGTTTACTAACCTTACTTTATACTTGTCAACTTCTCCTTGTACATTGAACTTGGTCTTATAGACCCATTTTAATCCTATATTATGTTTACCTTTAGGTAGATCTACTAGTTCCCATGTTTCATGTCTTTCAATAGAGTCCATTTATTCATCCATAGCCTTGATCAAATGATCTTCTTTATTTGTTTCTACAAAATATATAGGATCATGAGAGAATAAATCAAAATTTAAATGTAAATATAAATTCTTTTCTCCTTGATCATAAATTTATTTCAAACTTATTATTGTTGAAGTTTTGACAATGATGTCTCCAAGGTGACCAAGGATGTTGATGAGGTGTCATGTGTGCTAGAATGATAATTACAAAGTTTGCTTCAGTGTTCATACATAATTCTTTAGTTTTTGACTTGGATAGGTAGATGGTGGATATTATTGATGGTATGGTCATGTTTTAAAGACCCTATGGGGTGGTTTTAGTTCTTGAAGTTCTTTTGGAAGTGAAAGGAATTCATCAGATCAGTCATATGAGTGTCTAGGTTCAAGTAGTCATCTTGACAGATAAAGCTAAGTGAGCAGATTGATGATGTCAACATTCACACACGTGAAGGTTTCAAGAGAATATTGATATATGGATATATTTTTTTATGTGAGGAGATAATATGGCTCAATTTTAAGGTCTGGACATGGAGTGTAGCAAAAATTATTAAGGTGCAAAGTTGGCCTCTCAGACAAAATTCAATAAGTTCCCATGCTTAGCCAAATTTGTGATATCAAAAATCTATGGTGAGTGATTAATATAAATAGATAAGGATTAAACTATGAGAATTATACTTGTTAGATAGAGATCAATAGTGAACATGGATTCTATTATTCAAATATCTTGAGAATGAATGCGATGAAAACATGTGTCACTTTCATAGAGTTTGAGCAGTAGATCAAGATTGATGGAGCATGTTAAATTATGTAGAGGAAAATCAATAGTGAAAATTATTAAATAAGTTAACATAATTATCATAAGTCATATGGGGATACCAAGTGGTAAAATTTCATTGGAGACTGACTGTAGGGTATACAGAGGGCACTCAAGGTTGCCAAGTGGCTTGATCTCGGAAGTGAGAATCTAAGATCAATGTTGAGTGATGGAATTTAAAGTAAAGAGGATTATAAGGATATAAATGGAGTGTGTTTGAGAAATCTATACAAGGAACTAGATGAAGAAACATGTCTATAGATGATTTTGCATTAACCAATGACCGTTGGCATTTGAATTAACACAAGGATAAACTAGTACTCAGTATTTTGCTTATATATTTTTATCTAGAAATAATTTATTAATCGTGTAAAAGGAAAATATGAAGAGGAATTAAATAAACATCCTAAGAATATATTTATAAGGTTTAACTATATTTACAGTTAAATTTATTGAGCTCCAAAGTTGATTGAAGGTTTGACCATGTTCTATAAGTGACCTAAGAAGGATAATTGAAGATTTATTGATGGTATTTCGATGTTTCAATATGAAATAACTATATTAAAGTGATTTATACTCTATGAGGATAATTTATATGTAAATTTTATTTTTTAAAAATATATATTCAGTATGAACAAAGGCTTAGGAGTTGACTATGTTTATTGAATACACTGGCAAGTTTGAGTGACCATTTTGCATAGGTAAGTTGAAAATGTTTTGAGAAGATTTGAGGAATAAAATGAGTATGGATATGTTATATAAGTCTCAAATATTGATTATAAGGTATTGTTTGTCATGATTTACCCTGAGAAGTTATGGAAAGTCAAAATAGCTTGACTATATTTTAACTCTATATGCCCAGTCTAAGTGGTTATTTTGAGAGAATTGTTTATAGTGCTTAGAGCCTATGTTGAATTATATAAATAACATGGTGTTTTATAGGTCTTGAATGTTTCATTCATGTGATATAATCATATGTCTATGTGAAAAATTTGAGTAGTTACTTCAAATGTTTGAGACCATGTTTTTTGTATATGAAGGCCTAAAGAGCGAGGATACCTAATTGGTAGGTTCAAGTGTCAAGTTGGTGTTTCAGGTGGCATGAAACCATATGAGAGTGAGTAATGGGATATTATATATAGTTTTTATATGTTTAAAGCATTTTTAAAATATGAAGGTAGTCCAAGTAGTCTCACATGTAATGTGTGAGTATGAAGGACTCATTGTTTTAGGTCTCACCAAGACCTAATGGTGTTTTGGGGTTAATGAGGTAATTTACAACATAATGAGTGTGGGATTATTAAATATAATGTGTATGAATACATATTTAAAAGGTATAATAAGTATGGTAAGCATCTTGGATGACCAAGATGGGTTATATGAGTGTATGGTATAAATACTAGGTATAAGTGGCCTTTTTGTAGCAAAATAGAGAGATTATGGTGTGAAGCAAAGTAGATAACCTTTTAAAAATATATTAAAATTTATTGAGGACCATCAAATATCAAATATGATTAGTCATTTTTATTTTATCAAGTTGATGTAGGTGGATACATAGGTCATTGGACCTAATGAGCCTAGAAGAGGTAGATAGAGTGAGTGAGCCCTTGAGACTGTTTGGGTGAAAGAGTGAGGGTGAAGAGTGAAAACAAAGGTGCTAATAATAAGTTTAAGAGTATAAATAGGTTTTAAATGTGATCTATTTAAGGTAACTATGTGGGTGATTATTTTCCTAAGGGGTTGGTTCCTCCTTGCAAGGTGAAATTTGCTAAAAGGTCCAGTTGTAGGTGCTCAACTACACATGGGCAGTAGCTCCTTGTGTGATTGGTGTCTCAATAAATTAAAGAATGGATGTTTCTTAATCAATTGGTGATTTTTTAAATGTTAGATCTTTTTATTTTAGGATTGTATTCCATCTTGTAAGGTTCTGTGAGTTTTATCCCCTAAGAGGGTTTCCCACATATATCATGTGTTATGTGCTTGATCTTGCTATGTTCATTACAATGGTTAATTTGTATGCTTCATGATTGTATGTGATAAATGTTTAAGAATTAAGGATTGAATTGGATTATATTGCATTACTGATTCACCCCCCGTTTATTATACTTATAATAATTGGTATCAGAGTAGGACCTTTTGTATAAGTTTAACCACTTGAAGGTAATCTTAGGTACAAAGAAAAGTTCTCAAGGTTTCTCTATTAATCAAGATTAATTATTTAATGGACCCAATTATGATTTTTGGAGTGTAATAATGAAGACATACATCATGTCTTGAGGGTTTGACACTTGGAAATTTATTTTAGATGGCTATTTCATGCCACTTACTCCTCCAACTAGTGTTGTAGACAAGAAGTTGAGTGAGAATAATTATAAATATATGAATTATATCATTTGTGATCTTTCAAAGGCTGAGTTCACCAAGGTAATCCATTGCAATTTTTCCAAGGAGATTTGGGACAAATTTTAGCTCATCTATGAAGGAGATTGAAAAGTCAAGTTGGACAAAATACAAACCTACCGAAGGCAATTTGAAAGTCTCAAAATGAAGGAAGAGGATACTATGGCTTCCTATATTCTAAGATTTGATGAGGTAGTAAACATGATCAAAGGCATGGGAGAGGTTATTGAAGAAGGCACTGTAGTGAAAAAGGTATTAAGGTCTCTCACTTTCAAATTTTATTCAAAAGTTTTTGCTATATAACAAAGTCATGATCTCACCAAAATGAAGATGGATGAATTGCATGGCATTATTTTTTCATATGAGATGAGATTTAATGAGGACAAACCACCAAAGAAAGAAGTGGTTTTCAATGCATAAAAAAATATAAAGAAGAAGTTCCAAGGTAAGAAGGTCAAGGATGATGAGATTTATGATATTGATGATGATGAAATAATAGCTCTATTAACAAGAAAGCTAAAAATAGGTTCAGGCAAGTTTAAGAGTAAACTTCCCTTCAAATGTTTCAATTATGGAGAGATATGTCACTTTGCCAACCAGTATCCTCATAAGCATAAGGGAAATGATAATGAAGAGCATGAAGATCATGATAATGACAAGAATAATTTCAAGTTTGGTAAGAGAAAGAATAGTTTCAAAAGGTATAATGGCTAAAAGAAGTTTTACAAAGACAAGATAAGTCTCTACACCAAGGCATATTGCATCTCATCTGATGAAAGTGATGGTAGTGATTTTGAGAATGATCATGAAGATGATGGTCCTACTAAAGATGAATCTCTCTTCATGATCAAAGAAGGTAGATTATCATATCAAGAGGAATCTACATGTTTTGGAGGTGGTTTAGGTGATATAGATGATGAAGAAGACAAGGTAAACTGTGATATTGAGTTGATGAATGTCCTTGAAGATCTAAATATTGAGAAGAAGAAAACCAAGAAGTTGAAGTCTCAAACAAAGGATTATGAGGTGAAATTTAGTATGTTTGAGGTAATAATATATGAATACTTCAAAGAGTATAAAATTTAGTCAAGATTCTTAATGATCAATTAGAGACTATGAATGCAAACTTGAAGGCCAAAGAAGTTTAATGTTCAAGGTATGCAATTGAGATTGGTTATTTAAGAGATAAGTTGAAAAAGACTTCAAGTCAAGTGAAGCCATTTGTGAAGTTTTAAAAATGATAAATTGATCTAGATAACATTCTGAGTAGTCAAAACTATGCAAGTGATAGAACTGGTCTTGGATACATAAAAGAACAAAATAATACTACTCATGATGACCTGAAGACTTTGGTGAACAAGAACAATCAGACTTTGAAGATCAAAAATCAATCAAGAAATGAAGTTGCTAACAGAATAAAAAAAATCAAATTAGACAACCAAATGCAATGAGGTATGCAAACTTTAATGGTTAATGTTGTAATTGTAATCAATTTAGTCATAAGGCTAGAGAGTATAGAAGATGTTATAGGAATGATTTTTTTTGGAAATATGAATGGAATCATCAATCAAGTGCTGTGAGTCAAATTGAGTGCTATAGTTATCATGACATAGGACACATTGTAATATTTTATCCTAATAAGGTAAGACAAGTTAAGTTTCCATTAAGAAGAGTGGTTTGCTACAATTGTTTAGGAATTGATCACATTGCTAATTTTTACAGACAAAGGACATCAAGTTAGAATAAGCAATTTCAGGATCCTAGAGTGTAAGGTATAATTCAATTTAAAATATGAAAACCAAAAGTGAAAAGTATGTTCCATGATCAGCCTGCATGTTTAAGTGGTCTGTTTACCTTGGTAGAAGATACTGCATAGGTTGAATAATGCTAAAGGTACTCATTATCTGCTCATGTTAAGAATAAAGAGACAAATATCACTAAAGAGACCAAGGTAGTTGAAAATTATCCTAAGGTAGATGTAAACTTAAGTAAACAAGTTGATGCTATTGATAAAGTTTCCTATGAAGAATACCAGTTGACAATGTCAAGTGTTGATGCTTTGAAATGTGAGACTGATACTTCAAATGAAAATGTATGCCAAGAATCTTTATATTCTCCATGTATTGTCAATACCATCCTAGAAGAAAATAAAAGTGATAAAGAAGATAAATAAGTTGATTTAGTCAAGCAAAAAAAGAAGAAGAATCATCAATTCAAGTTGTGGGCAAATCTTGGTTTCACATTGTTCTAGGACATTGTGGGTTAGAGGTGTCTCTCTCTAGGCTTCAAGGAGACAATTATTAGTAAAAGGAAGCATAGTGGATGCTAGTTGAGTTTTGGTTGATATTTTAAGACAAGAAAGGTTATGAGAAGATGTGCTTGGTTAAGGGGGAACAATGAGTTTTATGTAACTACTTCAAAGTGTTATGATGGTGAGTTTTGAAAATGTTCTATTTGCATAAGAAAGGTGTGTTGATCTTGTTATAGTATGTTCATGATGTGTTCAAGGTTTTTGGTTCTGAAGTTAATAACTTGTCAATTTTTGTTGCTTAAATTGATTGGTCAAAATGATTAAGACTAAAGCAAGGTTGGTATAGAGTATGAGGAGAATGTGTTGTCATATTATTGGTATCATGAAGAAGGTCTTAGAGTTATGTATATGATAAATTATGTATAAAATGGAGTTCACAGTGTTCTTAAGATAAGATAGTTCCATGAGAGTGATTTGAAAAGGTTCTAAACCATAATGGCTTGTAGAGGATAAAGATTTTTTTTTTTGAGATCCATATGAGAGTTATTCATTTCTAATTCAATTGTTTAAGATGATCTAATGGAGATATGAGATCTATTGGTGGTTTCATAAGGATATTGCCTATGTGTGGATAGTGTTGAAGAGTTGCTAGCATATCTAATTTGTTGATAAGTCTTTTTGAAGATATCATGATCTAGGTGGATTATGGAGTTGGGGGGGCTAACTTAGATAGTTTGAAAGGCTTAAAGAGCTATGCATGATGTGAAGGAGAGCATATGTGAGACGTTCCAATCATAATGGAGATATGAATAAGTTTTTTTATAGATGTGAACTCAATTATGTTGATTTGATGACTTGATCAAACCAAGGTAGGTGCTTCGTCAATGCATTGAATCCTCATGCATAAACAAAAGGGGAACTTTGTAAATGATTAAGTCTTAGGATCAGAGGACTATGTAGTAGAATTTTAGAGAGAAGGTATGAAGGAAATTATGTTTATTCATCATTGTTGAAAATGGTTTGAAGATGTTCAAAAAGGTGCCTAAGCTCAGGGGATTTAAGGGGAGTCCCTCTTAATGTTTTCAAGGTAAGTTCATGTAGTTTCTGATGTTCATGTATGTTTTATCTTCATAGAAGCTATGTATGATCAAAGAAGAGTGTAGTCATGGATCATGTTTGAAAAGATCAAGGTAATAAGTGGGATGCACAATGTTAGGAGGAGTTTGTATCATCTATTAGAGGTGGTTATTTACTATTATTGGTCTTTGAAGTCTTTTCAGGTCCACAAGATCAGAAGTTGAGCCCACTATGTCATTATGTCAAATGGGAAGAAAGTGCTTGAAGAGAGAAATAGATTCTAAGTATAAGATTTGTATTGGTGTTGACATCAATGAAAAAAGGGGGATATTGTTGGATGTTTGTCAATGATGTATCCAAGGTGACCAAGGATGTTCATGAGGCATCATGTGTGCTAGAATGACAATGACAAAGTATTCTTCAGTGTTCTTACATAGTTTTTTAATGTTTGACTTGGATAGGTAGATGGTGGATATTATTGATGGTATGGTCATGTTGAAGAGACCCTATGGGGTGTTTTTAGTGCTTGGAGCTATTATGAAACTGAAAATAATTAATCAAATCAGTCATATGAGTGTTTAGGTTCAAGTAGTCATCTTGACAGATAAATTTGAGTGAGCATATTGATGACATAAACATTCACATGTGTGAAGGTTTTAATAAAAACTTGATATATATATAGATAGATTTAAATATGTGAGGAAATCATACGGTTCAAGTTTTAGCTCTAGATATGGAGCGTAGAAAAAATGATTAAAGTATAAAGTTGGCCTCTCAGATAGAGTTCAATAAGTTCCCATAGCCAAATTTGTGATATCAAAGATATATGGTGAGGATTTAATCAAACAATGAAGATATATGATGAGAGATTAATATGACCAGATAAGGATCTAATGGTGAGCATTATACTTATGAGACAAAAATAAATGGAGAACATGAAGTCTATTAGTCAAAGATCCTAAGAATGAATGTGATGAAGACATGTGTCAATTTCATAGAGTTTGAGTAACAGATCAAGATCGATAGAGTACATTCAATTATATAGAGGAATATCAATGATGTACATTGGTTAATAAGTAAAAATAATACTTATAAGGCATGCATATATTCTAAGTGGTGGAAGTTCATTGGAGACTAACTATAGGGTACGTAGAGGGCACATGAGGCTATTAAGTGGCTTGATCTCGAAAGTGAGGATCTAAGATCAACGGTGAGTGATGCAAGTTAAAATTAGGAGGCTCAAAAGGAGATTCATGGATCATGTTTGAGAAATATGTGCAAGGATGTGAGGACACAATATTAATACATGTGTCTATAGATGATTTTGTGTTAACTAGTGACCGTTGACACTTAAATTAGCAAAAAGATAAATTAGTACTTAGTATTTTGATTATATATTTTGATCTAGGATGAATTTATTGATTGTGTAAAAGGAAAATTTGAATATGAAGTTATAAGGTTTTACTATCTTTACAATCAAATTTATTGAGCTCTAAAGTTGACTGAAGGTTTGACCATGTTCTACAAATGACCCAAGAAGGATAATTGAAGATGTCTTGATGGTATTTTGATGTTTCAAGATGAAATAACTATTAGAGAGTGTTTTATACTCCATTAGGAATATGTGTATATATTTTTAAGGTTTGACCAATCTATATTCAGTATGAAAAAAGGCTTAAAAGTTGACTATGTTTATTGAATACACTAGCAAGTTTGAGTGACCATCTTACAGAGGTAAGTTGAAAATATTCTAAGCAAATTTGAGGAAAAAATGAGTATGGAGATGTTATATAAGTCTAAAATATTTATAATAAGGTATTTTTTATCATTATTTACCCCTAATTAGTTATGGAGAGTCAAAATAGCTTGATTTTATTTTGACTTTATATGCCCAGTTTGAATGGTCATTTTGAGAGAATTGTTTTGAGTGCTTAGAATTTGTGTTGAAGTATATAAAGAATATAAAGGAATTTAAAAGGTATTAAATTCTTCACCCATGTGATATAATCATAAGGATATGTGAAATATTTGAGTAGTTACTTCAAAAGTTTGAGACTATGTTTTTTGTGTATGAAGGCCTAAAGAGCGAGGATACCTAATTGGTAGGTTCAAGTGTTGAGTTGTTGTTCCAGGTGGCATGGACCCATATGAGAGTGATCAAGGGGATATTGGAGATATGTTTGATGTGTTTTAATCATTGGTAAAGGATGAAGTTGGTCCAAGTAGTCTCACATGTAATGTGTGAGTATGAAGGCCTAATTGTTTTAGGTCTCACCAAGACCTAATAGTGGCTTAGGGTTAATAAGGTAATGTCTGACCTAAAGAGTGTGATTTTATTACATGTAACATGTATGAATACCTATTTAAAATTTATAATAAGTATGGTAAGCATCTTGGCTGCCCAATATGGGTTAGATGAGTGTATGGTATAAATACTAGGCATAATTGGCCTATTTGGAGCTAAGTAGAGAGAGTGTGGTGTGAAGTGAAGTAGTGAACCTTTGAAAGACATGGTATAGGTCAATGAATACCATCATAGAGAAAAGAGGATTAGTCATGTTTATCTGATCAAGCTGATATAGGTGGATACATAGGTCATTAGACTTAATGAGCCTAGAAGAGATAGATTGAGTGAGTGAGCCCTTGAGATTGTTTGGGTGAAAGAGTGAAGGTGAAGAGTGAAAAAAAATGTGGTCATCATCAGTTGAAGAGTAGAAAAAAGTGTTCAAAATGATATATTTAAGGTATCTAGGTGGTTGTTTGGTTTTCTAGGGGGTTGGTTCCTCCTTACAAGGTAAAAAATTCTAAAAGGTCTAGTTATTGTGGGTATTCAACTAGATAGGGGTAGAAGCTCCTTGTGGGATTGGTGTCTCAATAAATTAAGGTATGGGTGTTTTTTTATTAGTTGGTATTGATCTAAATGTTGGATATTTTTATTTTAGGATTGTAGTCCATCCTAAAGGGTTTAGTGGGTTTTATCCCCCAAGAGGGCTTCCCACGTATATCATGTATTATGTGCTTGATCTTGTTATGTTCATTGAAATGGTTAATTTGTATGCTTCATGATTGTATGTATTGAATGTTAAATAATTGGGAATTTAATTGGATTGTATTACATCAATGATTCACCCCCAGTGATTGTACCTCTAACACTTATTTTCTTACCTCTGTACCTTGTCTTAATGAGGAAAGTGTAAGATCTGAATCATTACTTCTTATGGATTTGGACTTTCATTCATTGATGATTCACTTGACATAAATTTTTTTAGTGTTCTTAGCTCTCCTAAATTATCTCCTTGTAGATTTATTCTTGAAGTACCTATTACTTGTGAACTTGGTTGACCACCTTGCTATTGTTTCTTTTTCTTATTGAGGTATTGTTTTTCCAACTGTAATTGTTCTATCAATACTTCCATCACAAGCTTCCTCTTATTTGAATTTAATATCTCTACTAATTATTACCTTCTTGTTAATATGATCGTATAACTTTTAAGCTTTTGATTGCTCACTATAACTAATAAAGATACATTTTATCATCTCTATCATCCATCTTTATTCTTATTTTTTTTGGTACATGTGCATATGCCACACATCCAAAAACTCTTAAGTGAGATACACTATGATTTTTTCTACTCCATGCTTCCTTTAGAACTTTATCCTTGACACTTTTTTCAAGACATTTGTTTAGATTGTAAACCGCACATGCCACTGCATCTATCCATTATTCATTATATAAGTGCTTGGCCTTAAAGGAGTTCCAAGCCCTATCCATGATTATTCTATTTTTATCTCTACAACAATATTATGTTATGGTGTGTATCTTGTAATAAACTAATTCTTAATTCAATGATACCTACAAAAATCTAAAAACTCATTTAAAGTGTATTCACCACCTCTATCTAACTTGAGTACCTTGATATATAAGCCACTTTATTTTTCAATATTTCTTTGAACTCCTTAAATATTTTGAAGGCTTTAGATTTTTGATTCTAGAAAATATATCCAAGTTGTTTTGCTAAAATCATCAATGAATGTTAGAAAATATAAACTTCATCTTAATGCTAGAGTGTGCATAGTTCCACATATATTAGTGCGAATAAGCTCTAATTATGTATTTTATATATAAGACACTCTTGTTGAAAAAAAATTTCTATGTTATTTTCCCAAAATACAACTCTCATATGAACTTGATGGTTGCTTAATTGGTGGTAATCATCTCACCATCTGATTTTTCTACAATAAACTCAAACCTCCAAAATGAAGATGTCCATACCTTAGATGACATAACCATATCAGATCTAAATGGGTTGCCTTGTAATTTTCTTTGAGATCTTCTTGGCTTGAATTTTCACTCTTGATTTGAAGTGGGAACATTTAGTTACTAGTCATCTCAATCTTTGCAATCAACTTGTCACTTGAAAATATGTAAAGTATAGTGCGTATAATATCTTTAAATGATACTTTGTAAGCGTTTTGTACAATTTTACTAACACTCATGAGATTATGCTTCAAACCTAGCATAAAATAAATATCTAAAGTATATTTTCTTTCACCATATTTTATGAAAATGTCAATCACACTTTTACCCATCACTGATACTTTATTGTCATTATCTAACTTGATTTCTGACTTCATAGAACTATCTAAGTTTGGAAACAAATCTTTGTTTGCTATCATATTATTATTGCATCCACTATCTAAAAACCAAATATCACTGGAACTCTCTTGAGCAACATGACATGTAATGAATAATTGCTCATAATTACTTTCATATACATCTAAATTTTTTACAATTTGTTTATCCTCTTTTGCTTTTTTTTATAGCACTCATATGCATAATGACCAAACTTATTAAAATAACGACACTAAACATTAGATTTATCACACCTATGAAAATGTTGATGAGACTGGTTGCACCCTCTACAATTATGAGTATTAAAAATCTGATTTGTCCTTTCACCTTGATCTAGACTATTCCTTCCACCTCTTTAATTATAATTTTCACCTCTGCTTCTGAAGCTTGATCTTCCTCTTCCTCTACCTCTATTGAATGAAACATGTTATTTAAAAACATTCTCTAAGGAGGAATTATTGTTCTTGTTCATTATGGATTCATGAGATAATAAAGACCCCATCAACTCATCTACAAATAGCTATGTTATCTTTTTAGATTCTTCAATACTAATAACAATAGAATCAAACTTACCAGGTAGACTCTTGAGAATCTTCTCCACAACCTTCTGATCAAGGATTTATTATCCATGTGATCTGATTTGATTAACTACATTCATGACTTGACTGAAAAATTGGTCTATGGACTCTGAATCTTTCATCTACACATTCTCAAAATTTTTCCTAAAAGATTGTAATTTAACAAATTATACCTTGGTGGTTCCCTGATAAACTATTTTTAGAATATCCCATAATCTCATGAACCTTTTTTTTACTGTAATCCTAGAGAAAATATACTCATACTTTGTTTGTTGAATAAAAATAGGGCTTTTGCATCTTTCTTCTTGTTTTCTCTAAGCTAGTCATTCTCTTCTTGTGTCAAAGCTCAATATATTGCTTGATCTATAGGCTCTACGAATCCCTTCTCCACTAAATTACATACATCCTGTGAACAAAACAACATTTTCATTTTGATTGACAAAAAATCATAACTTTTATTAGTAAAAATTGGAATTTGAGGTTGAATTATAATATTAATTTTTTCTATAGAGAATCAATTCCATATTTCTCCCCTTTTTATTTAATGTTGCAAGGTGACTGTAAGCTGGTGACTTCTCTTTACTTGTCTTGAACTACACACTTATTTAGCGCTGGATCCTTTTATTGACTATGCCAATAGCTTGATGGAATGTTGACTTCACTTTATATGACTATTATTCTAATTTTTTCATCTTATTTGGCAGCGGCTAGCCTAGAAGACTTACGTTTTGCTTAGTTGCTCTTATTCCATATGCTAACTAAGTTCATTATCCTATTGACAAATTAAAGAGATGATAAAACATTAATACATGCAATGTAGAGCCGGACAATACACATAATAATTATTCACACTACATAATATTATTTTTTCAAATTCATTTGATATAAAAGATTTGACTATTATATAGCCATGGAGGTAGTACAACAACCTCCTAGAAAATAAGATCTAATAAATTGAAATAGTCACGGGTAACAAAAACATTATGGGAGTATATTTATTGATAATAACAAATAAACTAATATGTTAATTAATAATGTTACAAATATTAAATTCTAACATTCACCCCCATAACATTATTAATTCCTAGCACCCCCTTAATTTAAACAAGGTAAAAAGTTTTTACACTCTCCAAGTAGCCTGCTCACCTTTGAGGTGGCATGCCATCTTTGTGGCTTCATGGTCTTGGTGACACCTTGGTTTTTCCTTCCAATATTACCACAAACCTGGAAGTGATAGAAGTACATCTCTTTGCTTAACACCTTGGGTGGTTTCTTGGATTATCACAAACCCCTATGATTTTCTATTTGTAGGTTGACTATTAACCTGGAGGTAACATGAGGTCTCAACTATTTTATACACTTTGGTGGTTTCTTGAATTTACACAAACCTTTTTCTAAGAATCAAGAATTAATTTAGTGCTCTTGCTCCTCACTATGTTCTTCATCAGGAGGTAATAAACTATAAAATAATGTTAAGTATTTTTATTGAAAAAAAACACACTACACAATAAAACCACACCACGCACAACATAAAAAAAATACATTGAAAAAAATGTCACCATAGTAATGATGTGACCCCATTGTAGGAGACTCATGAGAGGACACCAATTATCCTAAAACCTCCGTGTATCCTCCATCCTCTAGTGTCTACAATTTATTTACCTGATGTATCAATGAAACTCATCCTTTGCCTGTCATTTTGAAGGGAATAAGGTCACCCCCACAAAATTGACATTTGACTCAAGGCATCGCGTACAAGTGATAATACATGCTTATACAAATAATTAATTTTGATAACACACAATTAATGACTCACTAAAAAGACTTTTTTACTCTTTTTTTTTCATACTTAACCCTAAAATTGACAACATACCAAAAATCAACAATAATAATTTCAACCTCAAATACTAATAACACATGAAAATGACTTGACACAAATAATACAAAAATATTATATAATTACTTTATTACTAGCTAAAACAATTTTTTAATACATATGACTAAGACAATACTAAATCACCTATAGACTACTAAACACTATTGACGTTTTCAATCTATATAAAAAAAACTTTAAATTAAAACTTTGAATTTGACTAAAAGACAAAGCTACACAACAAATTAAAATGGCTTTGACCATACATTAAAATATTTACACTACAAAACTAAAAAGAACTACCTAAATAGGTATTGGACATATGTCAATTGAGCAGATGTATAAAAGACATGAAGAAATCAGAACAATATAAAAATGACTTGACTCTTAACAAAATTTCATAAAACCAAAATACATAATCCTAGGTGACTTACAAAAAGGAATATACTAGAGATCCAGACAAATGAAGTTGTATGGTGATGCATGGCCATGATCTCTCTCTCCATTCAAAGAAGATAATAATAGAAGTCAAATGATTGTGCCATTTTTGTTGTAAACATTCAGACACCTTCGTGACAAGTAGTGATACATGTTAGAGTCATATGGAGAATTTTGCTAGAAATATTAGCACTGGACGTTGTGACAATGAAGTATTAAATAGATATCGATCAATACAGAATGGCCAATAATATTCAATCTGCACACAGACTGAACACCATATCTAAATACTTTGAAAGAAGACATAATAATATGACAAATGCAATGGCGATGGAGACGTTTCATGTGATGCTTTTAATGGTAAGTGGAAGACTTATCCACGTGACATTTCAACAATGGTGAATGAAGATTGGTGAAAAACTATAGAATTATCATGATAATTTATCGTATGAGGACTTGCAGTATGCATGAGAGGATGGGGCAAAATAACTTACCTTACACAATTCATGGTATTGACACAAACACTGACTACACAAAATCCATAGGGTCATATCAAATACTAGATGCGGATACCTGATGGGAATCATCTTAATTGGTGTCAAATTTTATCATCTCCAATGTAGCACCAACTTGTTTTGTTCACAAGTTTGCATGTAGTCTGCTACCAATAGGTAGATACAGTCAATGCTTTATATTGAATCCAATGGTGTCACTTCAAAATAAATAATCTACAGGTTTTTGGATTACATGGCGCTCTGATCCTAGTGTTGGTAGATTAAAGAGAGGATAAAAAATTAATACATGCAATGCAGAGTCGAATAATACACACATTAATTATTCACACTACATAATATTATTTTTCCATATCCATTCCATACAAAACATTTGGTTATTATATAGTCATAGAAATAGCACAACAACCTCCTAAAAAATAGGATCTAATAACCCAAAATAATCATGTGTAACAAAAACATTATAAAAATACATTTCTCGATAATAAAAAATAAACTAATATACTAGTTAATATTATTATGAATTTTTATAATATCTCCAATTTAACTTCTGCCTAAAATTTTGCTTGCTATTAGCTACTTGCTACTTACCAATTACTATGGTTCTCTTCCTGCACTCTGATATCACACTGTAGAAAATATATTGCTATAGAAAATAAACTAAAACTCCTTGCACAATGAAAGCTACAACTTTTAGTAAACTACTTTTTGATGATTGAAAATAATACAGGGTGCCTCAATAAATAGAGGAAAACAATAGTTTAAAAATACTTTTAGAAAGATTAAAAAGTAACTTTAAAGATAGCAAAAGCTTTTACAAAGAAAAAATAAAAACTACTTTAAAAATAAACCTATTCTTCGAAGTGCGACACTGAACTTTAAAGCTTACTTTTAAAACAAAACTATCGGTGGAGAAATTAAATATGTATTCTAATAAATATCAATGTCAAATGTAATTCTAAAACTAAGAAGCAAAGTCCACCTCTTACAATGTTTTTGTTTCGATCCAATGCAAAGCATCTTAAAGAATAGAGTTTTGTCTTGTATGGAAAAAAATTGATTTTCCAAATAAAATATGGAAATGGGCCATAACAATTGTTGCAACCACTATTGGGTCTGATTTTTCTAACTATAGTAAATGTATGTTTTTCATGGCAGACATTTTTTAATAGGGTATTTCTAATATGGTCTCCCTCTCATTTTATCTCAAAAGATCAACACATTTATTGATATAACAAGCATAAGAGTAAGAGAACTGGAAAAAAAATAAAATAAAAATGGCAAATATTTTTATCTGAAACATTCAATCAACAAAACATGTAAATTGTTTGACAAAACTAATTATAGAATGTGAGCACATGGGCTACAAAGAACAAGAATTCTACTAGAAAAAGATAAGCTTAAAAGTGTATCAACAGAATGAGTTCTATAAACTTTAATGGATAGATAGACAAAAATCAAGTTTAACAATAGTGTGTCTATTTATTCAACGTAGATGAAAATAGTAACAAAAAAATGGTATATTTTTATTGGAAGTTTTAAGAGACAAATAAATATACTAATATAAATTAAAAAAATTCCAATATCAAAATGAAGATATGAAATAGAAATAATATAATGTACGTGTTAATCTATTTGTTTTTCTGCAAAAGAAGATAGTGACAGTAAGATCCTTCTTACGACTTGAATGTAACATAATGTGAAAATAATAAACAATAAAAAATATCAATAGAATATATAATTAAAAATAATTTTAATAATAAATAAAATTTAGATAATGTATAAAAAATTATCAACAAAAAATGTTAGTCTTAACAATGATAAATTTTCTAATAATTATTTAATCTCTATAAAATACTTGATAAATATATTATAGATAAAATTCAATATGCTTATTTCTAAATGAAAAAAAAATACATATATACTTTTAGACAAATAAAGAAATTTAAGTGAAAAATATAAAAGAAAAGACCAAACGTCATACAAAATTACAAAACTGAAAATAGAAATATCTTTATATATTTTTTAAATTGGTATCAAGGTAACACGGCTCCCTTTCCCATAAACAAAGAGACTTATATTTTAAATCCGTCATAGACACAGTATTTCTTGAGTTCCAAATTACATGAAAGGCATTAAAAATTACATGCCCCAAAACTAATGATTTTTGCATTTTCACGGGGGTATAGGACTTCAAAATTTTAAGAGTAAATGTCTGAAGGTTTGAATAAGCATGGAAAATATTCAACTAACTAGAAAGATAAACAATGTTATAAATAAAAGAAAAGAAAATCTAATGTGTTAATATAGGGGCTGCTTTAAGATGATCAACAGAAAAAACTACTTGCGTACTCGTAAATTTGTAAGTGTTCAAAAATAAAAATTTAATAGACACATGTATGTTTTCAAAATAAACATAAAAAAATTTAATTATGGTTAATAGAGACTTTGAATAAGCATGGAAAATATTCAAGTAACTCGAAATATGATGTTATAATAAAAATGAAACAAAATATGATGTGTTAATGCTTTAAGATGATAAAAAAAAATGCTTGTACAAAAAAAAATTAATAGACACATGTATGTTTTTTGAATAAACATAAACAATATTTGATTTAATTATGGCTTTTTAAAATCACGATAAAAAATTCATCCTGGTTAATAGTTTAATAAGCCTTACGAGCAACACACTTGCTTAGAATCCATTATATTTTATTTTTCAAAAATTCTCTCTATTGATAGAGCTCCTAATCCCCACCTCATCTGATTCATGGTCATCAATATATAAAAATTATATTGATGCCAAAAAAAAAAAAAGAAATTCTCCTCTTTGTTCAAGTTATAGAAAAAAGAAATTGAGTGATACTTGTTATTGCACACCAAAATAATCTTTTCATTTTTGAGCACTGAAGCTAAACCAGGAAGGCTAACTACATCTAATTGTATAAATAGGATTCCTTTAGAAATCCATTCGATATTTCCTATCAGTGGATACCATGCATACCTTCAATTTTGTAATCATCTTTCTAGTTGAAATAGGACTCTACATAGGAATCACTCGAAGAATAAAAACTCTATACAGTAATAGTCATAGCCTACAAGACTCAATTTTAAGGGAGTGTTATGCTCCCAATAATTCTATAGATCCACATGTAGACATATGATAGACTCAAAACATCGAATCTTCCATAATTTCCTTTCCATATCTATCTATTTACTATATAGATCAAAACCCCATTTAGATTTCATTCATATGCAAACATGGCTATGCCATATAGGCCCATAACCACCAATGAAGAAATAAAGAAAGAAAGAGGGAGGAGTGCAACCTACTTTTATATATCATAAAACCTCACAAACATTAAATTTATAATGGAAAGGATAAAGTTATTTTTCATGATTCTAAATATTTGAATTGTTTTTTATTATGAGGTTACTGTAGAGACCACAATTCCTATCCTAAAATACAGATTTAAAAAATAAATAAAATTAAAGTTTGTCTATGAATATAACTTGGGTATACTTTATCCTATCAAACATCCTTTGTCAAATGGACAAGTATCTAACCACATAGGTTAGGCATTCTTTTGCTAAATAGGTAAGCATTTAACCAAATGAGTTAGGCATCTACACATGAGTAGGTTATGCTCTAGCTAGAGACTTGACTCATTGGGATCAACCAGATCCTGAATCACTCAATGTTCACTTCTCATCTCTACTAGATAAGCACCGAGGTCATCATGATAGTAGCATGTATAAAACATATATCAACATTTTTTATTTCGCTTCAAAATTTAGCCTAAAGCCTTGGGAACTATGATGATCTAATCAGAATCCTTTCGAGTATATCACATATTTCTTATCTTTGCTTTGTTTATCTAAACTAAAGATTTATTATAATTGTTTTGTCTTTTCATTTAAATTTAATCTTGTTTAGCACAAAACCCTAAACCCCATCCTATTCATCTGCATATTGGAAGCATCATTCGCTTCTCAAACTACCTACATACCTACTTCCAAATATGATCAAAGTGTAGTATACATGTAGTTCTCTTTTCTGTTCTAAGTTTCATATGAACTGTGAATCTGGGTATGCAGCCCTTGCTAAGGCCCAGTTCTTCAAACAGTTCCTTTGTGATTGCTACCCAAACAAGAGCATAAAAAGTATTAGTTAAAGTCACTGAACACTTATTTAACTAAACTAGCCCTAAATCTTAACAAGAAATAGAAATAAAAATTAGCAAGCTACATCCACTTTCTAATTTTTATTTATATCAATAATATTTTTGATCCTTGCTTTAATCAACCTAATCTTTACAATTACTGTTGCCAAAGTTTCATTATCTGAAAGCCATATGGTTGGTGGTTTCTTGATAATAACTAGTTTAACATTATCAATTCTGATTTTCATTGCTCCTTTTCAGTGGTACAAAGTTTTAAGTAAAAAATGTACTTTCTCTATTTTGTTTCATAAGTTCATAAGTTAGAATCGTCTAAGGTAGTCAAATTCATTTTCTTATCTTGATTAGTGTTGTTGATCAAGAGGGATTATTCCACCCCTAGGTCTTAATGACATAACATGGTCCTTATTTTTCTTCGATGGTTTATAAGGAAGATGCTCAGACATCATTATTTCAACTATGTTAGGCTATGGATACAGTAACTCAAACATGATGATATTACCCATAAACGTGAGCCAGAAGTACCGCTTAATATCGAATGTTACGTAGTTGTGTTTAACCTTAAATTCTTGATCTAAGTTTGAGATTTAAAAAGTAGATAATACTTGAAATAAATTAATTCATTATATTTCAAAATCAAATTCTTTAGTAGGAAACATAGAAAGCAAATCTGTAACATGATCTTCTAATTTAGTCATTATGTCAATTTTCAAAAATAATATTTTGGACAATTACATCTTTAGTCTACTTAGGTAAACTTTTCTAGAAAATAACTTATACACATGGAGTTTAAGAATGCTATTTTGAACTTGAATTTTAATTTTAAATAAATTCTTTATATGCTTGAAAGGAGGGTTTAACCCTAGAATGAATAATTTTTATTTTCATACTATTCTTAATGATAATCAAATTCATCATCAAAGCTCAACAATAATCAAAGTAAGGGTCCCCTCAGAATGTTGTTTATGACAACTTATATTGTTTTATGATAATTTCATGTATCTAATCAATATTCTCGCAATCTATATTTATGCATGTAACTTTAAAAACTAGATCAAATGTACTTCATAAATTTATAACTAAGTACATAGAAAACAGAACTCATTTATTTAATGTTATATTCTACTCTTTTCACCGAACTGGGTATATAGATCATGTTAATAGTTGTAAATAGATACATAATGTAAAAATCATTCTATTTTAGTCTTCTAAAAATAATTACATTATATTTTCCTTACGATTTAAAAAAATATTATATTCATCTTACAATTTAAATAAAATTAAATATTTCACTTGCAAATAAAATAAAATAAATTATTTACCTTATAATTTATATAAAATAAAATATTTATTTTACAACTTTTAAATAAAATAAAATATCTACCTTACAATTTAATTAATATAAATTATTTACCCTCTAATTTCAATAAAATAAAATATTACAATTTAAATAAAATAAAATATCTATCTTACAATTTAAATAATAAAAATTATTTACGTTCCGATTTAAATAAAATAAAATATTTATTTTACAATTTAAATAAAATAATATATCTATCTTACAATTTAAATAACACAAATTATTTACCTTTCAATTTAAATAAAATATAATATTTACCTAGATCCTATTGAAAACCTTGACTGAAATGGAAATGTGGTTCCGCTTGGATTGAAATAGCTGAGAAAAAAGGTATGGCGGCAGTGTTGATCTTGGCCGAGTTAAAGAAGAGAATTTTTTTTTTTGATATGCATCCACTTCTGCATTTTCACTTTTGCATTTTCCTTCCTCTCCCCCTCCTTATTCTATGTCGATCCCCCTTTTTTCCAAAGCGTCTCTCCTTTTAAAGCATCTCTCTCTTCTCAAGCGCCGATCTAATAAAAAAACATTTTTATTTTCATCTCCCCTAAGCATCGATCTCTATCAAGTATTTATAAACTTTCTCATGCAAAAATCTTTTCCTCCTTTTGAGTGTTGATTGGTGCAACTTTAGTTAATGACTTTGGATTAGCTCCTTATGTGATAGTTCCCTCTGTTTGCATGGCTAATACATTAGTTAGTGTGGGTGATGACTAAGGGAGGTGGAGCAAATTAATTCCAAATGGAGAGAAAGTTAGTTAATCACTGAGATTTTACCATTATTCCCTCATGCCTGTGGTGGTAGAAGGGTCTATTAACTTGTGTCATCAAATTTGCATGATAGTAATAGAGGATTATATATATATATATTTTGGTTTATTAAAAATAATTAATAATCTAAAACTATATAAGATAATATAATTTATTAAAAATTTGAAAATTAACAATAAAAGAAAAAATCTATTAATTAAAACAATTTTTGGTGATTTCTAAATATTAATACGTAAACATTAAATTCATTCATTATAAATGTGAGTATTAAAATAAGATTAAATATTTATCTCATTATATTATCGTATATAGTTTTAGATTATTAATTATTTTTAATAAACATATATATATATATATATATATATTGGTTTATTAAAAATAATTAATAATCTAAAACTATATACGATAATATAATTTATTAAAAATTTGAAAATTAACAATAAAAGAAAAACTCTATTAATTAAAACAATTTTTGGTGATTTCTAAATATTAATACGTAAACATTAAATTCATTCATTATAAATGTGAGTATTAAAATAAGATTAAATATTTATCTCATTAAATTTTCCCTCGTTCACAATTATAAACAGTGCATATATACATTTCTATAAAAGGAATTAATTTTAATTAACTCATACCTTGCTTTCACGATTTCCCATTGATGAATTGATAGACTTTTGAAATCACAAAAATTTACTTAAAAAATCAACTCATTTCAACAATAAAGTATTAAATGAGATCCAAATCCGCTTAAAGTATGAGCACGAGTACATAGTGCGAGAAGAGAGGTCGTGACAGTTACGTCATTAGAGGATGATATTTTTTAATAATGAAATAAAGATTATTATTAATATAAATATATTAATATATAAGAATATTAAAAAAAAGAGGTGGTAGAGGATACGCCATAATGCCACATGAGGCCATGATTAGGAAACACTAAATAACAAGTCAGAAAAACCAATAAACAAACTAGACCTAACCTAGAAAAAGCTTTGATACATCAAAAAAGAGATAACTAAGAAACAATAGCAAAGAAAGTAGCAAAGGAAGGGTCATGATTAGGAGGATCACCCCATACAGAGCCTAGAAGATCTTTCTCTTCAACAACAGGGTCCCCTCCAAATCTAGTGACATCCTAGTCATTTTTCTCTTATTCTATATTATCATGTTTGAGGATGATATTTGTCAATCACATGTACTTACGAGGCTCATGCTTTCAAATTTTTCTCTATTAAAAAATCCTTAAATCTCAATAATAACTATGTGAAGGTCAGTTTCAAAGGTCTTCAAAATGCCTTCAGGGCTTAGCATTATTTCCTACACTATTGTAAACATTCAAATTTAATCATTAAGTGCTTGACAATTTTTAATATTGACATCCTTCCTTTTCATGAACCCGAAACTATCAAGGCAAAGAAAAAACCAATAGGCACATTACACAAATTCTAAAATAATAATATGTATTGATTTGTATTGAATATATATATATATATATATATATATATATATATATATATATATATATATATATATATATATATATATATATAAAATTAAGGATAAAGGGTAGGTTTTATATGTACTAGGGACCCTTATACTAGGAGAGAAATAAAAAATCTAGGCCACACTTCACTCAACAATAAAATGTAGAAGAAAAATAACCAGAGAACAATTAAAAAAAAAAGAAAATGGCCTGGAATGCTAAATTTTTCAAATAATAGGTGTTGCCCAAACTACAAAAACTAAAAAAAAAAATTAATTAATATTTTTATTGAATAAATAAATAAATTACATACACATGCATGAAATAAACTTCAACTCAAAATTAGAGTTGACATGCAAAATTAAAAAATAAAAAAAAAATAAAGAATTTGACCTACTATTAACAGCTACTATTTTTAATAAGTTTCGCATGTAAACTCACACATCTCTAAAAATATACACATATATCCTGAACACTAAAATTAACCTAAAAAATGAAATTAAACTAAATTTCATGCTTGGTTACAAAAATACACTAGTTCTAAAAATAGATAAAACTCGAAAAAGATATTAACATTCAGTTTCAAACACTTAGATGGTCACATATGACCCCCTAAAAGTTTTGAAAACCTCCCTAAATGGAAAGAGAGAATTATGTCTCAATTAAATTTTTTGAGATGATCATTTTGGTGTAAACGAGTACTCAAACGGAACTGAAGATCAAAAGTTATGAATTCCACATCACCTTTGTTTGGCCCATTCATCATTCTGTTAAATTAAAATATATGCAAAAACATTCACTATTCTAAAAACTATCTTTCAAATACATAAAACATAATTTAGATATTTCTATTATTTTTATAGGGACCTGTCATACCTTTTCCATCAGTCTAGGACTAGCCTGGGATAAAACCACCCTATGATGAATAGGTACAAACTATAGCCTTGTCCACTAGCATGGACTTACTCCCTACACTCCAAAAATAACTTTTACATTTGATATCTAGAATTTTACCCCTCTCATGATTTAGAAAGTTTGGTTAGCATATATCTTCAAAATATTTTCCTATATAAGTACATCAAATTCATTCAAAATACATCTAACAATCACTTGACAATTCTACTGCACAGTGAGCAAAAGAGCATTATTTATTACAATCTTAATTATGCAACATCATAACAGTCATAAGACAAGCTAGAATATATTTTAATATAGGTCAAGGATACTCATTTTCAATATTTTAAAGAAATATATCTAGTGGTATTCATCTAGTAAAGTCAAGTTTCACACATTCACTCTAAGAGGGAGAACTACATCAAACTAAGGCCCTTGTGGGATATGTAGGAAGCATTCAAATTATGTGGGTTCTTTAAGGGTAGCTCAACTATTCTCTTTTCTCAATTACCTTTTTTGTATTTGATATGTATTATGTTTATTATTCAAGAACTAGGGTTTTGATTTTATAGGTCTTTCTTCTGAAAAATTAGTACACACATAAAATCAACAAACCCTCACAAACATGTTGGTTGCATAGACAACCATGATGCATCTACAATCAATAGACAAGGCCATAGTATGTGGCCTTGTCTTAATGTATTCTAAATTTATGATTTTGAGCATGACACATTACATGTCTTCTGAGGTATCTTTCAATCATAATCAACCTACACAGTTAGCATAAAATATGTTTTAAGGAAGTTTGCATGTATATTAGTTTATTTAATATTTTTATTGATTTTTCAATTCTATAAATTATATATTTTACTTCTAAATTTTTTATATTCTTTTATTTCTTTTTCATTAGTTTAGATATATTAGTTTGATTCTTTTAAATTTGAAATAAATTAACCATTATGGTGAACCTACTATATTTAGAACATTGTTTTTTGTTTTTTTGATTGTTTACTTAGGATTTCATTCAAATTTTTGTAAATTCTTCACACTAAAAGAAAAATTCAACCTTGGATATTAATTTGACACACAACAAGTTAATTTTGTTTGACCTTAGATTTAATCTGACACTAAATAAGTTATAACCTTATCACATTGGAAAATATCTAACACAAAAACTCTTTCTTTCAACCAGTTAAAATTTATTGATATCTATGCACAAAAATCTTTCATTTTTATTTATCTTTATTTTCTATTTGTTTATGCTTATTTTTATAAACTATGTTATAGTAGTTTTAAAACTAATTCATGCCTATCATTATGGTTGTAGTGATTTGTTTTATAGACATCATGGTGTGAAAGCTTACCCAAATAATCATATATATTATACAACACTAAACATATATTTTAGTTTTCACATACCTCATGGTATATCAAAAAAAATTAGGATCCCTATTTTATACCATATGAATTCTATTTTAGCCATTTTTTGTTTTGCATTTGATAGAAACATATTAACTAGGAAACTTATTCTCATTGTACCCTTATAAATAAGTTCAGTGGCTACATGAATTTTTTTCCTCTATGGTTAGTGTTTTGAAACATTGGGCCAACACTAACCAACGAATGGGCAAGCATATTTGAGATCCCACATAATCATTTAAACTTTTTCTTAGATCACCCTCATACCTTGATTTTTGCTTGTATTATATTCATAGTCATTAGCATCTCTTGTTCATATTTTTATTGTATTTATAATAAAATTAATGAATGAATGGTTCTTTTATATGATAGGTAAGATTATGCAATTTCTTGTAAAATATTCTCTTGATTTAGAAAAGGATATTAATTACATATGTACATGGTTAAAATTTAATGATATCTAAGACTTACCTTAGAGAAATCACAAGTTCATTATACTTTTTATTTTTATAATATTTAATCCAAATTGTTATCCATAATTAATAAATTCCAAAGAAAATGTATGTTATCATTATCTAGTCAACCTAGGGGACAAGTCATCAATAAAGACTATTTCAACATAGCTTATGCCAGTTACCACACTGGTATATCATGCAAGAAAATGAGCCCTGTGCACTCACCCAAGGTGTGAAGGAAAAGAGGTTTTAAGTTGGGGTCATATTATTTATGTGTGATAAGAAAGCAATGGATGAGAGAGGTGGGAGACAAATATAACTAGACAACTCAGGGAACACCTCCCATAAGTGATAGCAGATGACCATGCAATAAATTAGTAATAAATATAAACTCTTTTATTAAATCTAATCTCTTACATACAAGGGAAAGGATTGTCATGCTCGACACATATAATGTCCTTACCTTATAATCCATAACTCACTAACATTACTTATCTCTCCCTAATATGATTTAATGGTAGTGATCAAACCTCCTAATATCTATAGGTGCATGTTAGTTCTCACTCTCTATTATCTATCGAGCTTCTCTTCTTGATCCTTAGATTATACATTCTCTTGTTCATCTTGGTTTTACTCTTCCATCTGAACTCACTTTTTCATCTCTCAGTGGCTTCTCTTCTTCCTCTTTTTCTTCTTCCTCTTTTTCTAAGGATTTTCTTTCCCAAGTCCATATTTGAAATATCAACTTAGATCGAGGTCAATTACCACATCATCCCTCATCATGACACCATAAATTCATGTCAAGATCTATAACCATCTAATCCAACTATCACTTCCCCCCATAATCTCCTCTATGGTTCCTAGGTCCACATGGATCTTTCCCCAAGGTCTTACCACTTTGCCATATAACACATGTTAGCACGGTTTTGATAGATAACATTTATTTTATTGGAAATTAATTATAAGACACATACACAAGTTGTGTGGTTCATATTACTTGTGCCTCTCAGCTAGTTATGTGTAACTTGCCTTAAGTATGCAAGCACATGCTTATTTGGTACTTAGCTAATTTTAGGGGTCAACATCACCCCACACTAAACTAGTTATCCATCCCTAAACAATGATTTATTCTTTTTCTTACCCTCCTTATGAAATCAAGAGCCCTAAAAGCTTCTTCATAAGTAACTACTCTATTTGGGATTGTATTATTATGCAAGCCTTTTATACATGATTCCTCATGAGATGATTTTACTTCTTTTAATGGTATCCCTACGTGCCTTCTCAAACTGATCTAAAATCTACCTTGGGGAGTTGTTATTACGTCTTTCTTCTCGATATTTTTCATATGTGTATTCATCATGAGACCAATGCTCAGGCCCTATATCCTTTCCCATTCCACTCCTAGGGTCTAAGTATTCCCCTAGTGTTACTATATTGCTTCCCTATAGGGGATCACTTTGACTTCTTCCTAAGGGTAACTTGTCAAGTTCCTGTCACCTTCTCTTTAGGTTAATCTTCTCAACAAACTTTCTCTATGAATCCTCTTGTAAAGGTTTATTATACCGTATGATTATGAGTTCTTCAATCTCACTCTTAATGTCATTGAGAGGGGCACTAGTTTCTTGGGGCACCAAACATTTAAATGGATAGATTTTGAGAGGACCAAACATCTACATGCTTCTTAATGGACACATGTCCTTATTAGTGTGTCACTGGTGTTTCATCGATGATAGAGGAAAACTTAATACGGTGGGCTCACATTTCATCTTTCTTAGCCCCAGCCATTAGGGATTTTCTTTTAGCTCCTAACAAGTCTAGCTAAACACTACTTGGATAGGTAGCATAAAACCATATAGTATTCTCTCATTACCTCACCACCTAATATTCTCCTTGAAATCTTTGGTTATTTTAGTCACACAATACCACTTTGCATATCCATTAGTCATGGAATGACAATATCTCCTTGTCATGCACTCACACATGCCAAATTTGATTTATTATTTCCATTCCTTCTAATCAAATTCATGCATGGGATTTTCCTGAAAAGTTAATGTCTTATTTGGTGTTATTTGGCCTCTACTCATCTGCATGTGATGGAGGCCAATAAATCTATCCTAAGTCATCTTCTGTTTGGCTCTTCCCTTCAGTTGATGAGCTCTTTTTTCCTCCTCTTATTGCCCACATGTATCTATTTTTCCTATGGTATGTTGTAAAAAATAGAATATTCCATTCTTTATCTTTGTTGAATTCAACCAAGTTATATCCAGAGGTTAGTGTGATGTATTTGGATCCTTGACTCTAATTCTTCTTATCCAACCTCCTTAGGTTCAACCCTCATGGTTGAATTTCCTAATTCCTCATATAGCTTCAAATTCCTATGCTATCTTCCTAACAGATCCTCTCGAGATTAGTTTTTTAAGCTCTCAGCTATCTCTTTGACTTTTGTTCCTAATTTGGCAATTTGTATTTTGGGCCTTGTTTCCACCCATATATAGGTGGAAAAGGAGTAAGCAGCTATCATTTGACTAATAGGTCGACAACTATCCATATTATTTCCTATTTACACATATGTATGTGGTAGCCTATCTAGTGATGCTTCAAAAATTGAAATTATGACAAGTGGTAGATCTTATCACATGGATCGATCCTTCTCACACTTTTCCTTCCCTAATTAAGTGACTTCCCTCACCACTTACGATTATAATTGAGTAATTTTATCTTTCCTCTATTGACCAAATAAAGAGAATTGAGTATTACCGTTATGATTATAATGACCATTTTTAGTGTTATATATATATATATATATATATATATATATATATATTATATATATATATATATATATATATATATATATATATATATATATGAGGTCTTTCATTGAAGAAGCATCTTCCATTTTTTTGTCTAATTGGTTTTGGAGTCATCTAATTAAGTTTTAAATATCTAAAGCATTCATAAATTTCACTAAATCTACCCCTGTGTTTGTTTGGCCTTCTTTTATTCCATCACTTAGAATACCTTGTCATTGCCTCTCACCATCATTGTCCATGTCACTTTGAATATTTCAATGCTTTCATGTTTTGTACATGGCCTTGCCCTTCCCCACCACTTCACCATTTTTTCAATCTCATTGCGAAAAAAGACATCTCCTCCCCACATAACTTATTTTTTTATGAAAGAACACATAACCTCATTTTCCACCATCACCTCTGCTAGAAATTAAAAATTATTATTGTTTAGTGCTTTGCACACAAACGCTGATACAAGATCAGTGGTGATGGGTTTTAAGCGAGGTATGATTGACGATTTACAAGCTTTCGATTTACAAAACCACACTTCACCAAAACTCAAAAATACATCCCTTCTAATGTAAGTTGCACCTTTGGGGAAATTACTAGTTACTTAGTAAACAAACTAACATGTAAACCCCTAAGGGTTATCTTTTACAATAATATCTGAAGTTCTATTCAGAGAGTTTCAATTATCTTATAAAGGATATTTGTATAATTAATTCTAAGCTACTATGATCAGATGTCACTAGCAATGATCTTATATAAAAATCATAATCGCCAAATGTCTCAAATCTGAAGGATATTAGGCTCAAAGTATCCCTCTATACATTTGTTCAGAGACTAACCAATATCCAGTTAAGACCAATGATCTATTTTCATTAATGATCCATACCTTAAGTAGGTCTAATTTAATTCTTATTAGTCTCAAGTTATTCTCTTACTCGGGATAATGCCTCCATTATACATTAAAAAATTCAAGGGGAAGTAAGACTATTTAACATCCATCATTCATCTATAAACCCTTATATAGAATATTATTCCTATTAACAGATTATTCATTTCTAGGGAACACAGTTTAGAGATATAATTCTTAATTTTTCCTCTTGGCCTATTTGTTGTGACTCAACATAACATTCATTCCACATAATGTATATAATACTATCAATTTTTAGATTTAAAGAAAGCAAATGAGTCTTAATGATTCATTGTGTTCCTATTCAATAGTGCAAATATTGTCTTTTATAAGAAAGTAGGAACAATTATCAAATAGACTTTCTCCATTTGTGAACAAATTCTCACTTTTAACTTTAACTATCACACATGACATCTTTTGATTGCTGTCTTCACGAAAATTTTATTTTGATTTGTTCGTAAACTTTTCTATGCCCAATTATATGATGACATATCATAACCTCCCATAAATTACATGATCATAAAATACATGTAATATAAATGATCTCTTTTGTATTTTGAATGTCTTCTAACTACATATAAATTATTACATATAAAATTGTAAAATATTACATTCTATATAATCTTTTTAATCATATACCATTATTTATTATCTGATTGATTATATATGTATGCATTTCTCAAAATTAACATGCTATCTTACAAAGACTTGCTCTTCCATAATCTTGTTTTAGAAAGCATACGCTTTGCATGGTGATTTACATAATAGAAATTACTTTCATATTTGGGGATTATTTATAGAAACAGCGAATTTTTATTTTTTTGAGGTAAAATGCAGATTTGTACACAGCAATGCTGTGTGAATAAAGAATTTGTATCCATGTAGTTCATTACGTCGGATTTATTCATGGCCCATCAATATAAATACAATGGAAACGATAGTAAATGCTATTATAAAAGATGTTTTCAGTGTCCCCAATTCCTTGGCAAGTATGAACTCTTGGCAAGTTTGTACAAAATGATGAAAATATTTCATGCGTATTAAGAAACAAGAGAACAAAAAGCTCAATCATGGAAAATTTAAAAAATTAATGTCCACCCAAAAAAAAGAAGTGACTGAAAATCAAATAATATTTTTATTATTTTTATAAATAAACATTTTAAATAATTGCATAAATTAAAATATATTTCATAAATTTTAAAACAACATTTACAAGATGGATAAAGAGTTGCATATCCAGGATTCACGTAAAGATTATTTGTTGAAAAACTTAGGTCAAAATCTGGAATAAATTTTGGAATATAATTTCGTATAAGATATGTAGAATATATAATTATTACAATTAATTATTAAATTTGTTTCAGAATATTTATTAATATGTATAATTATATAGTTTTGTTTCAATATAATTATATTATTTAAGTTTTTATGAGATTAAAGGAGTTAAACATGGATGATGGGTTCATCAAGAATTTATCAATACTTGAATATTTACGCTATTTGTGGTTAGCATCAGTATCAGTCAACATCTTCTATTAAAGTTGAGCTTCATCTTATATTTTTCATAAAATTTGACAGTTACTTGGGTCTTCAAAATAAGGTTTTACTTTAGAACATTTGGCTAAAAGGTGCAAGAAAAAACAAGCATACAATAATATCGAGTACCGATTGTAGTTTTCTCATCCTAAAGGCAAGCTCTCAAACATATTAACAAATGGAAGAGGGATCAATGAGGGCCAAAGGTATGACATATGAAACTGTTGAATAATGTCACATGTATCAACAATTTCATCCACCGTTTCTAGAATGAGTAGGTCTAAAATTATATGTATATTTATTTTTATCTGATTTAACAATGAATAATTACAAAATATGTAATGAAATTATTAAGATACAAATATGAACTTGGAAAGATATGTGTTCTACAATTAACTTTTGAAATTGACCATGCTGAATTTTCCCTCGATTTAGTATAGGTATAATTGAATTCATCCTCAATTTATTGGAGACAAGATTCCAATTTACCATCAATCAACTTCGAATGTCCAATTTAACAAATACTCAATTTACTGTAGATATTCAACAAAATGATGCATTAATAAGAAGTGTGCTGATGTTTTGTTGATTTCTTGTTTGCTTTGTAGTTTGATAATTCGCTGACCCTGAACTTTAATTATGTTTGTTGTTGTATTTAATTGTTTTCACTTTTCTAATTTTATATAAAATTTGAGAACTTTTCAAACTTCTTATTTATTATAATAATAATTAAAAAAAAAATTCAAAAATTTACCATTTCATGACACTTGTTTAATTTCAAAATAGGATAAATAATTTTTCATAAAAACTCTATTCTTCTTTAATATAAATTATTGTAAAATTAAAATATATAACCATTCATGATAAGAAATAAAATGTATCAGAACTCATAACTTACAATTTACCGCAATCACATACCCTACATAACCATATCATAAGCCCTGTCGTCGTCCCGCCAAAGCAAAACCTCGGAGAACATGTCTTGGTCGGAGAAACTCATTTGACGAAACTCGAATGCGTCGGTATTATCGTTGAAGAATAAATCATGAGCGGCTGTGGTCTCCGTTTCCAGTCTCGTAAAGTCCAGAGTGAAAACCCTCGCACTAAAATCCATTTCGGCTCCTGTAAAACTGGGCTTGTCAGACTGAAATCCCATCTGTTGATCATCTTTAGCAGCGGCCTGGTTTACCTCAGGCTGTGGAACAGTGACATCGTTTGTGGGTGCTGGGGGCATAATTATATTGCTAAGACATATTGAGCTATGAGTTCCAATTCCAGTTTGTTGAGGAGGGCAGCGCAGGGACGATTCCTGTGCAGTGAAGCTTTGCACTACGCTTTTAAAGTTGGCTACGTCGGTCTCTACAAAGAGGGTATCGATGTACCGCACAATTACTCTCTCCATGAATGATGTTGAGCACCAATTTTTTTTTGTTTTTCTGAGCGTGAGTACTAATAATACTTTTAACTATAAAATCAACCGCTTTGTTTCAGATCCCCTGGTTCACAATTATATAAATTGACTTAGTAAATGAAGAGTACGGATAACCCATCTGCCGGATTGGACAAACTCAACACTCTTTTGACGGACTTTAGTTGACACCGAGCTATCCACCCCACCCTTCACGTTCACGTTAAATTGTAATTTCGATGTGACATCATTTTTATTGGACCTCCCCAACCATCGGCCATCATATATACTTCTTGGGTATGTATGAATGCTTATATTGTTCAAAGTTATTAGAATGCATTATTTTAATGTAAGAAATTTTTATATACTAATCATACATGAAATTCTATACTTTTCAAAATGCACATTGATTTTTCACAATTTTTTTGAAAATTTCTATACTTTTCGAAATACACAACGCTTTTTCACATATGAAACTTTTCCAAATATGAAATGTTTTTTCAAGTATGCGATAATTTTACAAACCCATGATGATGTGCAACCCAACGATGCTTTTTTAATAATAAGATTACAAAATATTCACATCCTTTTCCAAGAAATTGATAATTGTACAAGGCTAAGTTAAAAGTGATTTGCAAGGATCTTTGATGCATATTTTTGAATGGTTTATATTGATTATGTCAATGTATTATTTTTTACAATGTTAGGTAAAGATATTTTATTTTTAATTCTCAAATGTTAGCATTATAATGCAATTAGTAGCATGCCATTATTAAATATAAAAGAAATATAATTGGTAAAAAAGGGTTAAATGGTCCCTTATTTTTTTATATTGAATTATGAAAAAAAAAAAAAAAATTATATTTTTGTAAAGTAAAAAGTTGTAAAAACTAAATAGTAACATATATATACAAACTAGAGAATAAAATACATACACTAGATACAACAAAAACTCCCTAATCTTGCCAAAGTTAAAATATCATTCACAAATTTTCAAAGACTCCAAGTTGAAAAACCGTCAAAAATCCATTTCATGGCATGTCTAGATAAAAATACACTTGACTAATTCACGAATGGAATTCCCCATATAAGAATAGTCCAACACAACTACCATCATTAGATATTGAACAACATTGGCAACCACGTCAACTTTATGGTGCTCTGGGTGACAGTGGTTGGGGGCAAAATTGAAGAGAGGTCATATCAAAGATTAATTTTTTTTTTCCCTATAAGTGTCGATCCTCCCTAAGTAACCCTATATTTTATCCATAAAATAAACCATAGAGAAAAACATTTCATGTATAATTCTATGAAGGTAGCCATATAAACCAAAATCTGAAACTCTATGATAAAAATATGAAGCATTTTAATTAGTCACATTCAAAGCCTTATCCAGCGCACCTCTGAACTTAGGTTAAACAATCCAATTTATTAACTACTCTTTTATTGACTGCATCCCATGAGGTTTCTCACCAATTATGATGCAATGTTAGACTTAACTTTGCTTCTCATGTCCCTCTCTAAATGATCAATGTCGTGAATATATTCCATTGAGCTCAAAACATCCATTGACCAAGTGGAAAATATGTGTTTTTATCAATATTTAAAATTTAGAAAACCAAAAGGTGGTCTCTCTTTCCTCACTATAGAGACAAAAATTGGGAGATTTCACAATTAACTTGATAGCAATAGCTAAAATACATAGAACACTATCGATAATGTTAAAAAAGTAAGAAGTAAAATTATAACATGTCTAGTAGAAAAAAATTAAAATATATGGAAATAAAGGTGACATGACATAATTCAAATTATATCATTCCAAATGGAACTAAATATGTTTTCTTGAAGCCAAAAGTCCCTTAAAAGTCAAATCATACAAAGATAGAAATGGTAGGATCCAATTTCCCACATATTGTAATCTCTTAATAATTTAATACTAAAACTATTTAAAATTATTTATGCATAAAAAAATATCATGAATTTCAAGTAACTCAAGATCAAGACAATAAAGCTAAGTGTAATTTAAAGACACTCATTTAGTTTTTTGTGAATCTTATTTAACTTTTGTGAAGATATGGAAATAAATGTGACATGATATAATTTAAATTATATCATTCCTAGTGTAATCAAACTACACAATGATTTTAATGGTGGAAGTATATATCTTGATCTCATCCCTTAACATTTACAACAATCTCACATAATTTACGGAAACCAGTTCCCATAGATTCGACCCTAATAAAATCTAATATTTAATCCCTTAATAATTGATGAGTTTTTAAAAATAGTTTAGTGGAGCACTTGTAAATATTGACCACTATATGAATTACGGTTTCATTTACTTCAACCTCCATTTATTGTAAATTATAAATTCACATTTTCCCCATAAATTATAAATATTATTGTATATTGTCCTTTTCATTTATACAAAATTAATAAAAAATGCTATCAACATGAATGCCATTCTAATAGGATTCTCAAGACTAGCGAATTAGGGTCTATACAAATTCAACACCCATTTTATAACTTTTTAGGTTCCTTAAAATTTTCCTTGGTCTCTGTGAAAAAAAGGTGAACATGGAATTTTAAAAAGGTAGAGACAAATTTTAGTAAAATATGAAATTAGTGTTCAGGAAGATTAATTTATCATTTTATATTTCATAAATTCTAATGACAATTTAGGAAATGATGGTCATAATTTTAAATTTGAGAGAGAAGGTAGAAACCCATTATTTTAAGAAATAACAATTAAACTTGAATATGATGTTAAATCTATTATAATAACAATTACTTTAAAAGTGAAAAATATGCTGGAAGGGATATAATTTTCTATTTTGGTAAAGTGAGGTTTTTAAAAGTGAAAGAGTGTAAATAAATAGCCATACCTCACTTGAAAACCATGACCATCAAATCATTTCAATTTTTAAAATAATGTGTAAATCAATAATACCATTATATTTCTAGTTGAGTTTGATGAGCCAAATAAAACCATAAATTTAACCCAAGGTAGCAGTACTCACCTACAACCCAATAGAGTCATCCAAGGGGCAGTCAATTAATTTGTTAATACTAACACTTTCATTAATTATTAATCTAGGACATGTATTGTTAAGGTTTCAACACTATATATGCAACACTAGTCTCTTCTAAATGTTGAGGTGCTTAAAGGTTGCCTATAGGGAAACACACTTGAATCAAAAAATTAACAAGAAAGGAATGAACATGATAGTAAATGCTAGAAAGTAAATTGAAAGGATTAAAATGCTAATATATGTTTTGAGGCTTCCCACCAAATTTAAATATAGTAAAATAATTAAAAGGTATACAAACTTATAGGAATGAATTAGAATGAAATTAAATACATACACAATAAAAATGAACTAGCCAATGAATGGGAGAACATATCACTGAATCCTTGCAAGTGGGCACTTCCTCTATTGGATTGGAGTTTGAATCCTCTTCTTGTTTAAAATAGAAATAGATCAAATCAAGTATTATTCATTCAAATGTAGCATCAAATGGAATCAATATAGGTACATTAAAGTCTAGTTACAAGCTTCACTTAAATGATAATATGATATAATTGAACTAAAATTTACTTATTTACTAACTAACTTAGTAAAGCTTTCAAATTTTCTCTTGAATAGAGAAGGAAACACTTTATTTGGATATGTTGATATTTAGAGGTTGCAATCATAAATCCAAGGTTAGTCCAAAAATAAAACCACCTAAACAACAATGTTAAAATGTTAAAAAGTATATAATATGTTGTAAAAATATGGAGGAAATAAAAATGTAACAATCAAATGAAAATCAAGTTGTTTTGAAAGATTTTGTAATGCCTTCCAACCTATTAAACTTCTTTCCACCTTTGGCTGAGTCAATTTGAAGTGGTTGGGAGATGACATTTGGTCACAAATAACAAAATATCACTTATAATAGTTGCTATAGGTTTCTCAAGGGTTGTTACAGGTTGCAAAATAACTACTATAGGTTACAAAACAACTGCTATGGGTTGCACAATAGTTGTTATGGGTTGAATAATAGTTGTTATGGGTTTCACAATATATGCTATAGGTTGCGTCCAAAAAGTCAAATGGACATTTTTTCCCTCCAAATTTTGGGTATGAAACACATTAAAATAAGAATATTATGCATTATTCAATTTCCATTAGTAATACCATTAAAATTAAAGATATTAAATCATACTAGTTTATATAAATATTACTAGTTTTAGTCAAAATAATGCGTGTATACATTATTCATATTTTATGTGCATATATCAACATAGTATAGGCCAAAGGAGTTGGAATAAAAACATAGGGAAATATTATAGGAAAGAGTAAGAAGCATGATGAAGGATAATTCTATACCTCATCTAAGTTGACAGTGCAAAATGAGGCTGGGTGTTCCTTCATACAACATGAAAATGACTTGTATAAGGAGGAGACATTTCATTTCATGGTGAATGTAAGTAATGCAGAAGTGGTGGGGAAGGGAAAGGCCATACATAACATGTAAATGGTGAAATATTTCAAGGTGAGTAGGGTAGTGATGGTGAGGCCTAATAGAAAGGTATTTTAGATGATATCATACACTATAGGGCTCATATTGTACACTAGAATAGGATTTAGGTTAGTTGTTAGATTTAAATGGCCTATAAATGTATCAAATGGATCCATAGCTTATATCATTATTAAACCTTTAATTGGTCATTTCATATTGTTAGATGATTAATTTGAATCAAGTTTGTAACAATACTAATGTGTGGATAAAACATTGAGGTCCCATTATCCATCTTTTAGCTTTTGTTCATCCATGTTGCCAATATATTGAAACATGGAGTAATTACCTCATACATATTAACATACACTTATTCCATAATTGAACCCATTGAAGAAAAGGCAATATTTATCCCTATTGGCATAAAACCTAGAATCTAAGGGAGCATTTATTAGGAAAAAGATATTTTGAAAATATTATTTAAATAAATATCATATTATTTTTAATTAATGATTCATGCACAAAAGGCGATATAGAGCTAGTGGTCATGGGTTTTGATTGAGGTAAGACTAATAATTTACACTCTTTCACTTTATAAAACCCCAATTCACGAAATCATAAAATTAAATCACTTTCAACACAACTTACACTGTTTAGTATGGCTATTGTAACATTCACAAAATAAGTTATAATAACTAGGGTGGTTCCTAATTTTAGATACATAAGATTTCCATAGCACTTAGAGAGAGTATACAAAGACTAGTGGGGGTTCAAACTATTTAACCCTAATAATTTTTGGATTAGGGTTATCTAGGGCTAAAGGGGATAGAGATAGCTTAAGACCTACAAGGGTGATCAACTATCTCTATAGCATGCCAATTAGATGTTAAAATCAGATATAACATATGTTAAATTAATTAAATTAAGATAGACTAAAAATAATAAGTACAACTATGCTAGATATGGAAATGACAAAATAAAGTACTTGGTTTTCATGATGACATAGTTATGGATCTAGAACATCTAGGATGTAGACTAGAGGATGATTATGGGACAGTCACCAAATTATGGATTAAGTACTTTTGAAGCTATGGACACTAGTGTCAACCTTAAATGGTTACATCTATGCCAATGTTTGAATCTGACACAAGTGTCATGTATAAAATAATGATGGAAAAAGATGTGACCACCTAGATGCTTTTGGGTTTGTCTTCACCTTTGCTCTGATACATTCAGATCTAGATCATGGATTTCTACTCCTAATGAAATTATAAAATTCTAGTTCTTAATCTTCATAGTGACCTTGGAGAAAAATGTGTTAGTCAACATATGGTGTCGAGTTGAACCCAAACACCCCTCTATCAATAAAACATTCCTACATAACTAATACTTTGAAGAGGGCCTTAGACTAATGCAGTTCTCCCCTACATGTTGGCTTCTTTGTGAATCATGCAATATGTATAAAATAAGTACAACAATGACCTAACTTATAACTTGGAAAATATATATCTTGGGTTGTTCCTTTAGTACATCAAATCTATGTATTTGTTGTCCGTATGTCTGATATGAAAATATGAGAAAATAGGAAAGCTTTACTTTATCTAATGCTTGATTGAATGCTTTGTTAATTTTCTTTAGGTTTTATTTAGGTGAGGAATGAATGATGGTTTATCTTATATTTATATCAATCACTTTGGAGAATTAAATCTCATTAAATAACTAAGGATGAATTAGATGACTTTAGGGTACTAGATACTTGTGTTGGAGTAGGACACCTACATTGATGAAAGTGTTTGTCTAGGGTGTTAGTGTCAAGAGAACATACAAGTAGGTACATAATCATAACTTAAAAAGGTATAAGATCAACAATTTTTTAGCATTATAGGCAATACAAAAAGTCTAGGTCATCAACATAATTTGGTTACACTAAGAGAAAGGCCAAAGGGCATAATATAGAGTAGATATAAGACATATTAAGGTGTGCAAAATATATAACTAAGAATAACAACCAAGGTTTGAGTTTGCCAAGTGTACAAGTCTGAGGTGCTATATAATCCATAACATAGTGTCTACATTTCCCCCCTCTTGAGTCTAGTGATGAAATTGTTGGTTTAAAAGAAAGGAATGTGTACCTAGGTGTGTATAACACATCTTGTGTTTGTGTGAGTTCAAATTGAGTGCTATTTTGGTGACTAACCTTAAAAAATGAGCATGTTACAATAAATTTAAAGTATTGAAAATATTTAAATTTAAATAGCAAGGTTTATGAGTACACATGTGTATTGATACAACCAACTTACCCATTGACAAGTTGATTTAAAATATGTATCATTGTAAAGATTTGAAACTAAGATTAGGACACACACACACACACACATCTAAGAAGATATAGAGAGATTGGAAGGCACATACCCCCAAGCTTTGAAAAAATGTGAGTTACAACATGGTAGTTGAGATTAGCTCAACTATGTAATCCAATGATACTTATAAGCTGGTGAGGCTTGATGATACAATAAATTCCAACCTAAAATCTTGGAAAGATTGAGTGATTTAATTACCTTAACCATACCAAAAATGAACCAACTATTGTAATATATTAGTTCAATATGGCATGTAAAAATTCCATCTTGGTGGGTGATAACAATCCATAGAAGAGTGTTTTAAAATTTTAAACTTGCTTGAATTTTGCAATATTAGGTGCACATTGCATAACATATGCACCTTATATATGTATCATGCTGAAACTATGTATAAAAATGGTACCAATGTATATAATTTTTTTTACCAATATGAATCTAAATTATATAACTTTGTGCTTTGGCCAATTTAGAAATTAAGTGTGGAGAACATGAATTAAAAACATGCCCTCACTATATATGGATAAATATAACAACTGAAATAAGTTCCAATGCAGCGAACATGTTTCTAAAACATACCCCCATTATAATCTAGAGATATTGAATACTAAATAAGTGTGGAGAACATGCTTCCAAAGCATGCCCTCACTGAATTTGAAAATTGTGCATGTGTGGAAACCATTCCTTAATGGCATGCCTCCACTAAATTTGAAATTATTTCAAATGTGAAGAAGTGTGGATGATATGCTTCTAAAGCATGCCCCCATTGAATCTAAAAATTATGAATGTGTGAAAGTCATGTTTATCTGACATGCCCCTACTAAATCTAAAATTATGCCAAATGTTAAAATCATGCCTCTATGACATTCACCCACTAATATGTCCCCCTTGAGGTTAGGGAGGAATACAAAATAGTATTTACCTCACCTAAAAAAGATATGCTGTTCATTAATATGGAACTAACACATATATGCCAAGGATCCAATAGAATATGTAGGTGTCGAAAGTGTTTTTGGATTTTTGATTTTTTTGGGGGTATTTTTGGAAAGTTAATATGGACCAAGAAAAGTGCCAATAGAACCCAAGGATTTGATCAATGAGATGCCTATGTGAAGGCCTTATATCATATGTGCCATATGTGTGCATAACATAATAAAAAAGTGTATCATACTCTTTTGGTAAGTTTATACTTGGTATCTTTGGTTTACATTTATCCACATTTAGTTTCTCATTTGTTAGTGATGGATTCAATTGATAGGTACTGGTTCCTATATATGAATAGATTATGTTGTAAGTTATCGAGCAGATTAGAACTTGGTTTTCTAAACTCTTCATCTATAGAGTGCTCACCATCTATATGAGTAGTGAAAGTAGAAGTGTTTTGATATGAGGAAGGGCCTGTAGTTTCCCCCGTTGTAACCACATTTAGAACATTAATTTTTTCAAGTGTCTCTTGATTTTTGACCTCTTTTCTTAGAAACCCTCTTTTGAAAATGCTTGTTTTCTTTTCTTGAGTTTGAGTTGAGAACTTTTGTTGTTGCTCCTTTTGTAACATTGCATTTGGGATCATTTCTTAATCTAATTATTTCATTTGTAAGGTTTTTTTTGAATAATATTTTTTATTTATTTTTATTTTTTTGGAATTGTTCCTTGTGTACCAAATGTGAGGAATATAAGGGTTTTAAAAGAAGCATAATAACATAGAGAAGAAATAAAATAAAAAGTTTAAATGTTAATTTAAATGTGAATTGAAATCAAAATAAGGTGTTAGTACCATAAAAGAAAGTGTTAAATTGTTGAGTTACCAATAATATCTTGGAATGAGTTAAGTATGTTTTTGTTAAAATCACATTATATTATACGCTTAAATATTTGTGATTGACAATATTCCTTCTTCCTGTGAGAATATGTGGTACCAAAAAAATGCAAATTTAAGTATTCCAACAAAATTGCAATGCCTTATGTTATGTTTTGAAGAATTTAAAGATGGGTTGATATGGTAACCTAATTTAAGTTTGAATTTAATTGGCCATGCAAGTAATAATGTGTGCCAAACATTAGGTTTATCATGGCCCCCTTTCATGTCTAAAATTCACTTTAATTTATTTCATCGGGAAAAAATAAAGTACACATTTGAAAGCATTATTGATAATTTTAAAATGTTTAACTAATGCATTAATACAATTATAAGTGAATAAATATTTACATATTATAAAATAAAATATTAGGAAAATAATTATGTAATGAAGTTATGAAGATCTTCCATAGTGCAAAAAAAATATATTTGAAAAAATATTGTAAGTATTTGTTAAAATTCGAAAATTGTAAAAAGGAAAAGAGTGGGCCCAAGAATGTACAATTGAGTCATATATATTTTTATATCTTTATGATTAAAAGTGTGGACGAAACAATATAAAAACTCATACATGAATACTTATTTTTACATATTGACGCTTAATAAGAGGCTTGTGCCTTTTACGATTATATGATCATCATCTTAACTAAACTATGTAAATAAATTACCTAATACTAATAATATTTATTTACAATATTTTATCAAAATTATATTTAATACAATTTCTTTTACATGAATTAAATACCAAATTTAAATATATATTTTATACACTTACAAAATTTTCACATAAAAATCTTAAATTATAATAACCTAACTCTAACGTGTAGCCGACAGGTATAATAATTAACAATAAAATTATATGTTGCATTAACGAGGTTTTGTGTTTTTGGGGCCATATAATATAATTATTTTTTTATTAAAAATAAACTAGATATGTCGTAACATGTGTCGATGTTCTAAGCATTCTTCGAATTGCGCTGAAGACTTTAAGACATACTTTTCCACGATAAAAACGGAATATTCCATCGATTAAAAAGGAAAGAAAAATAATGATGACAATGTGACGTTTCGCTGACCTACTGCCATCAAAAGGAAAGACGTTGTTGACGGTAGGGCCACAACAATTTAAGAAATCAATTTTAGCTCAAATATGGACCGCTCACATCCCTTGCATATGATCTCTTTATCCTTATTCCATTGTAGGTGATGGGACTCATTGGAGCTTCTCATTCATTGGAAAACTCAGTCTTATCCTACAATGAATGTAGGATAAAGGTCTATTTATTAGAAGATAGGGTTTAGGATTTTTTTTATTTTTTTATTTTTTTATTTTTTTTTATTTTTATTTTTTAAATTTATATTTTTTTTAGAAAAATATAAAAATAATAAGATGGTTATTTTTGTAGAAATGCTGAACATAAAATTTACAATGTTAAAGTTTTTAATATCGAGGAGGAATCATGTTATTATTATTATTGAAAAAAATAAAGATTTGATTTTTAATATAAGTTTGATCATTCAATTGGATCACTTATGTCTTATGAAGAAAGACTAAGAAAAATATTAAACAAAAGTGAAGAGAAAAATTTTAACTCAAAATTGAATATCATAAAGAATAAAAAAATCAATACTGATAATTAAAGTAACCAAAATCAAAACAAAGCAAAGACATGAATCATAATTATTCAAAAAGAAATAAAAGAAGAAAAGATGAGATAGAGACATATTTGATAAGAGAAAATTTCAATATTATCACTACAATAAATATGATCATTTTAAATAAAAATATAAATTAAAAATAAATAACAAAAACATAATTATTAATAATATTAATGAAGAAAAGAAGCTTCTCCACTACTTTTTAATTTAATATGACAAAACTAAAAACAATCTAAAAATCTGATTTATACCTAAATTATTGTCTTACATATTCTAAGTTTTATTTCTAACTCAATAAATACCATATTTTAACTCAATTTGTATTCTATTTTATGGATGTTCTCACAACCTCTTAAGTAACTAATAATAAAACACTACTTTATTAATATCTCTTTCACCAACTACCTTCTCCGCTTGCTCCATAATGCTTTAAAGACTACAAATAATTTCTCTCTGCGCTCTACTCATTAACTTACTTTTAGAAACCGTCTCAAAAAAAATTGTAGGCACTAAGGATCACTATAAAGCACCACTACTTTAAAATTTTAATAAATATATTTAAAAAAAAAAAAATTTAACAGATTTTGGGTTATTGCATATTAGGCAGTTGCTAACAGAAATAACAAATTTCTTAGGAGTTTCAGTGAGAATTAGTTTTTTCCTACAGCATCAACCAACCAAAAATAATTAAAAAATCTTTGGCTCCTACAATGATGTCCATGGCAAGTCACATATCCATTTCCATGCTTGAGACATGTCTAAAACATTTCAGCATAGAGTGCCAATCAATTTTCCAAATAAAAAGCTCATAGAGTTCTTTTGTGGAGGCGTCAAGGAAAGGAATCATATAATACCACTCCAAATATCTTCTTGATAGTCTAGCAAAATCCCAAATATAGGTGGTCTCAAAGCCGTTGACAAACTAGTGATAGGAACCTACTAATGCCACGCTACACATCGCCCATCAAATCCTTTACAAAATTTAGTGACTGGTTATGGTTCTAGGGATAAATAAATATGTCAGAATAGAGGAAAAATGAGAAGGAAATTTTATTTTATCAGTGTTTTTGCAGCAATACGAGAAATTTAAACAAGATTTTCGCAATTTTTATAGTGTTACAAGAACCGATTAGTCATTAGGCAAAATAAAATATGTAATTGAGAAATATATTGGATAGTAAAAACAGATTTCAGTCAATTTCAGGCAGTCAAACATGCAATAACAATCAATATATTTAATCAAATAATCTCAATCTCACTTGCAAACATGTAATTAAATTTTCCAAATAGAAAAGCAATCAGAGGAATAGCTCAAAACAATAGAATCCTGACCTGGATTTGAAGAACAACATATTTGGATGTAGCGATGTCAATCCCGTAGCTCATGGTGTGGCGACCTGCAACTTTGTATACTAAGGACTCCACATGACTGAAGTGACATTATAACATGTCAAAATTCAAGCTTCAGGTTAGGTAGGCAGGAAAACCTGAAAGATGATTAACTAGGGAAGAAAGACAAATACTTAAGACAGAAGACGATCAAATTGTAAACATTGTTTGGACCAAAGAAGTAGGCCGGATGGTGAGACAAAGAAGTTCGACTAAGCCTCTTTGGACGATTAGCAGATTTTACTATTTAATTTATCATATTCAATTTATCCTTATTTAACTTAATATGCTATTTATTAGATTACAATATTTTCTTTTTAGTAGGAAATGAGAATGACTTTTGACATGTTGTATTTTATAGGGGAAGGGGATCATTAGTTAGGATTTTTAATTTTGGGATTTCACATCTTTTATATTATGTTATCTCGTAATCGAAAATTTCAGATTTAAATAGTTTAATTTTTTTAAAGTTTAAATATGTCATTCAAGAGGAAAATGAAAGTAACATCAACAAGATCATTTCATGCCTAAGATCTGAAGCATTAATAGCAAAAGCATCACAATAATAGTTGTAAGGGCTGCAAAGATGATATGCAAAGACAAAAATAATATCATATATTATTCATAAAATATCTTCAATATGTTACAAATCAGAAGCCTTACATATATAGGCAAGGACAAACAAGAATTAAGTCAAACTGACCAATGTGGTATAAATCCACAAAAAGACAAACTAGGAAATAAACAAAAACTATCTATAGAACCTAGAAAACATGGGAACCAAATCTAATACGCCTGCCCCTCCGCCTTCATCCCCGCCCTACCTTGCCTCGCCTCACCCCGTGAAGTGAAGCTAGGAGATAAAAATAGCCAAAAAACAAAGTGGCATATCCATTGTATAAGTCCTGGCAACAAGCTTTGATGAGGTACTCATGTACAACATATATCCATGAAATGGAGAAAGGAAGATAACCTGTATGAACAAAACTCCTCACAAAAATGATGTAAAAGAGATAAAATCAAGAAAGGAAGGAAATGAAGGAAGGACTTCAAGTGGAATCCCCTTTAAAGACAACTTCCTTCACCTCACATGATCAGTGTTATATATCTAGCATGGATGGAAAGGACGTAAGGAACCATCTACGTAGGTGGTGAGATAGTCCAAAAAATAAAATGTTCTTCCCATTAATATACCTTCCTAATGAGTGCTATGAATAATATGTTTCAAAGACAAATTATTTGTAGAAATATCAATGCCAATACGAGATATAATACCCTTTAAGAGTCTACCAAGACTTCCATGACTATAGCCCATATAGTGAAGTATGCAAGATACAAATGGAAGAGTATGTTTCTCAAAGGAACCAAGAACATAAGTAGGTGGATCTAAAGTGGGACAAAAAATAAATGCAGTAGGACTATCAACAAGCTCCAAATCAAAATGTGCAACAATAATAGGTTCCTCATGGAAATCACCATCAAACACATATCCTCACAAAAAAGAGGAGTAGGTGATGAAGGAACAACAACTGTGGAAGAATAAAATTCATCTTCAGGAAGTTGTGATGGTGTCTCATCCATAATCTCCAAAAGTGATGGTGAATGTGCCACATCCTCGAGAATCATGACCTCTCGATCAATGAAATGAATAAAAAGAGTACAAAATATATGAGGAGTAATAGGTACCTCAAAAAAACTACCATCAAAATGCAATTCATCACTAACAACTAAATAACATTGAATAGTGATAGGTGTATGAGGTAATAATGTCTCATCTAGATCACCATAAAGAAGTATGTCCTCACAAAATAAAGAGGAATCCTGATTCATGTCACTAGTCAAGAGTGAATCCTCACTAGGAGGAGAAGAAGGAAGTGCCAATAGTGCCTCACCCATGTCACTATCAAGACTTAAATTTTGAACAACATTAGTGTCATCATCAAAATATAAATCCTCACTAACAGGAGGAGAAGGAAGTGGAATAAAAGGAGGTGGAGTAAAAGAGGGTGAAAAGACCCAGAAGACTCAGTATCCTTCTCAAATAGATATACAATAGCATCCCAAGCTTCCTTTGGTGATGTAGACATGTGATATAACATTAAAAACTATGTGAAATATGGAGGCAAATCAAATAAAGAGTCTCATCTTGCATAGATGCAATACAATAAAAAACTTCTTCATCTATAAAGTGGGGAATATCACCAAGCATAACACTCCACAAACCTTTTTGTTATAAGTGTATCCACATTTTGATCCTCTAAATAATGTAGCTAGAGGTGTTCACGGACTCATAAAAGCATGAATTCATTTTCAAAAAATAAGGAGAAAGTAAGAATATGAACCCTCTCAAAAATACAAATCTTCCTGTGATAATTTAACATCTCCCGATGAAATTAATGAACATCCCAAAAAAGTGTAAGGCTTCCCCAAATTTATAACTTTATAATTTAGTGTTTTTTAAAAATATAAATGAACCTAATGGATGGATAATACAAAAATATACACTTTTGAAAAAAAATAGTACTCAATTCTGAATCATGGTTCAAACGTTATAGTCTTTACAAGTTTTCCCATCATTAAAATGGGTTAAATAAGTAAACATGACACAAAATTATCTCCACTAAGGACAAACAAATACTTTTCAACTTCATGAATATGAAAAGAAATTTAAAAAAATCTTTTCAGTAATTTTTTTGGCATAAACCAAGCATAGGTTGTCAAAATGGATGAAAGCTAGCTTAAGGAAGATTCTTTGCAAGATCAAGAAAAACTCGTTGAAGTTATCCTTTTGCAATGCCTTACAATGTGGTATAAATTGATGAAAATGGGTCCTACCTATTATAGGAGTAAATTATACCTAAAATACTATCTTATTTAAGAATCATATTTAAAATTATAGATTGTATGGTCTCAAACTAGAAGAAAACTGACTAGTTATCTAGATGATGAAGACGTGTTGTTACAATAATATTCAGTGTACCAAAAGTGTTGTACGAACTACTCTAAAATGATTGTAACTTATATGGTAAGAAATATCAGACTATTGGCTAATGAAAATAGGTTTCATATCTAAAAATTTAGATCTATACTGCCTCTGGTGAGATAAAACTGACATAGTAGTAGTTATCTCTGAGCAGACCAACAAGTAGGTTTTTGAGCAAAAATGTTGTACAAATTGATCTATAAAGATTCTAATAAATTTTATAGGTAATAAAACTCATAGTTCTATTAATCTAAGCTTTCATATCTAGATTTTGATATATGTATGGCCTAAAACCAATAGAAAACATGCACAAATTGCTTAAGAAGCTTCCAAAACAAACATAAACATGGGTATAGCAAAATAAGTACCTAATGCTAAATCCTAGGATCTACATAGCCTAAAAAATAGACAAAAATAAATAGATATAAGATCTTTATAAGGTAATTTCACTCTATCAAGAATAAATTTTGATAAATGGATAAACCCTTACAACAACAAACTCATAAATGGATGGCTACAACACCTTCAACTCTAATAACATGAAAGAAACATCAACAATATCATTCCAAGTCCAAGATCTGAATCATTAATAATAAAATTATGATAAGAAAAGTTGTAAGAGCTGTAAAAATGATATGCAATGACAAAGGGAATATCATATATTATATATAAAATAGCTTCAACGTGTTACCAATAAGAAGCCTTACATATATAGGCAAGAACAAATAAGAAGTAAGTCAAACTAACTAATATCGGATAAATCCACACAAGAACAAACTAGGAAATAGCAAAAACTATTTATATAACCTAAAAAACATGAGAATTAACTCTAACAAAAAATCTATGTTGTGGGAAACCCTACAATGATGTTTTTATTGATATGTCTTTTTTCATTATTTTTTTGATGTGATCAATCATTGGGACTAAAAAGACTAATTAATTTGTAAAAATTGACCATTAATAATTTTCAAATGAACATGTTATTTTATCATTGGCTTAAAGTTTTTTGGAGGCACAGACTAAAGTTAATATAGACTAATAATATGAAACAAAGAATGATGTTGGAAGACATGTGGGTCATTAATGTCAAAGTCAACACTAATTTCCACATGACTTGGCAGGTTTTTCAATATTAATATTACAAGTTAACACCAACCTCCACACCACCAACAACCATATCTCCCTTCCTTTTTACATCCCTCCTCCCCCCAAATAGATATGAAAACTACCCAAAATATTTCAAGCATGTCGTGTTTCATAGAGGAACTTTCATCATCAAAATAGAAGGATTAAATGTTAAACATACCTATGTTGCCGGTAAATAAACCGACAACTGTATTCTTTTTATTTTCACATGGCTTCTATTGTTATTATGCATTTTATGTTCATATTTTTTTTATGCCTTCACATCTGAATAAATATTTAGTGGTATGTTAATGAATGGATAAAATGATACAAGTATTTTATTGTAACTGAACCCACAACTATGTTCTTTTTATTATCAAGGGGTTGTTATTGTTATTATGTATTCTATGTTCATGTTTTTTTTTGTCTTCCTTCACATCTAAGTAAATATTTATTAATATGTTAATGGAGCGCTGACATGTTACACCAACAAATGTCTATCCCTACCTTTTTGTGTACTCCTCTCCAAAATGGCCATGGAACCTAACCTAAATTTCTCATGCATGTAATGTTTGACAAAGGAATTTCTATCAGTGAAATGGATAGATGAAAATTATTTTTATTGTGCATTTTATGTTCATGGCTTTTTGTGTGTATTCATATCTAGCTAAAATTTTAGTGGTATATTAATGGAGTGATAAAATTTTATGCACAGGTATGTTGCCTATAACTGAACCAACAATTGTGTTCTTATTTTTACGTCCCATTTATTCTTATTGTGTCCTTTATGTTCATGGAGTTTTTGAGTTCCTTCAAATTTTATTCAATGTTTACTATTATATTCATGGAAACCATCAAGGTATTCATTTACATATACCATTAAATGTTATTATTTTTGTATCAACCCATATCATTGTTCAAATTCATTGTCATGTTCGAAGTAAATTGTGTCATTAATATGCAAGAAAGTGCCATGGTGGAAGATGGTAATGTTCTGAATATGCAACAACCATTTTAAAATACCCCTAGTAGCCTTTTTTAAATTAATATGGTGAATTAATGCTGCCATACATGCCATATTAAACCTATTCACCAGGTTGAAGGATGAAATATTATCCACAACTGAGTCCAAAATGTCAACATGTTTTCATTCCATTTAACTTTTAATTTGTTAGTATTTTAACGCAAGACCTTGAGTTTTTATGAATACATGTTTCTATGTGATTTATATTTGTGTCATATTTATATTTTCATGCACAACATGGGTTGGAAGACTTAACATTTACTAGTATTTGGATGGAAGCCTTGAAGGAATTCATTCACATACTAGTAATTTTTATTGTCTTTGTATCAAAATAAAGGTTTTCATTCACATAAAAACAAATTTAATTATTTTTGTATCAAACCAAATTAGTTTTTGAATTCATGTTGTTGTTGTGTGTTATACATATATGATGCATTACTATTTTCTTGCTTTAATGTTAGATAGTTGAAACATTTCATTCCTTTAAGAACCTGAAAATGTTTAATCTATTATTGAACATTTACAACTATGTGGATGTAAGTCTTTTAGGTTTTAATTCACATACGAGTAAATAAAAATTTAATCAAAATTTATACTTTCATTCCCATTATAATAAATGTTGACTCAGATGCATCAAATCAAACCTCATTTTGACTTATTATTGCTATGTTATTGATATGTTCATGTCAATTAATTTTTTTGCCTTATTCATTCACCATTTTTAAATTACAAATATTATTTGTCATAGTTGTTGATCAATTACTGAACATTTTCTATTTTGTGGATGGAAACCTTAAAAATTTAATGATATGTTCATGTGAATTAATATTTTTGTGTTATAGAGTCACATTTTAAAAATTAAAAATATTCTTTACTATAAGTGTTGTTGATATGTTTTCCATTCATGATGGTGTGCTATTTATAGCTGACCACATTTCTATACCACTACCTCCAACATTCTATGGATTTTTCAGTCACCCACTTTGTGTTCCAACACATAAATTTTTGGTTAGATGGAAAGGGATTTGAACATGGGATGGAATAATGAACATTTTCTTCTATACACACAGATTCATGTTTGGATGGAAAGGGATTTAAACTTGGGATTGGATACTTGACATTTACTAGTATGTGGATGGAAGCACTTATGGTTTTAATTAACATACAAGTAAATGTTATTGTCTTTGTATTAAAATGATAATGTTATTGTCATTCTATAGAAGGGAAACTTAAAACATATGGTTTAAAAAAAATTCTCAATAATAATTTTAAAATGAACACATTATATCATCATTGGCTTAAAATTTTGTGAAGTAAGGCCTAACATGAAATTAATATGGATCATTAATATAAAACAAGTAGCCATGTTGAAAGACAAGTCTATCCAGAAGACTGAAAATTTACTAGTATGTGGAAGCAAGCCATTAAAGTTTTCATTCCAATACAAATAAATGTTAACGTGTTTCTAAAAAAAAAAAAAACTTTCATTATCATACAAGTAAATGTTGAGTCAGATGTATCAAACCAAATCATGTTGTTGCGTTGCTGATATGTTGTCGGGATATTCATTCATATTTTCCATTATGTTATTGTCTTATTATTATGGTGTTGTGTTATTGATATATTGTTGTGACATGTTGATATTTTTTTCATTTTATTTTCAATATGTTTCATTGGTTTTCCATTCTATTGTAAATTACTATGTGTCATGTGACATTCTTATTTTTATTTTATAGAATTTGAATTATTGTAAAGGGTGAATGTTTGTTAGGTGGCTCATTTCACAATTTGCTTACAATTTTTTTTTACACTTATTTATTTGTGAACATTAATTTATTTTTCATTGTGTTTATTAAAACAATATATCTTTGCAAAGTTTGGAATCCTTGTTTGCAAAATTATTTGCAGGACACACAATGGAGCATAGTTTGGAGACTTAGATCCAAATTCACAAGATTCAGCTCATAGGTAAGTCCACATATGTTTCTCTTTCCTTTATCCTAGCCATTTCTCTTTGCTACATTCTATAATTAAGGGCAGTGGAGGAGGGGGTAAATGTAGTCATATAAAATATCATTTAATGCAATGAGTGTCACTTAAGACCACCTTAGATTTAGCTTCACCATAAACCTATTTTAGGGCCTTCTTGATCCTTTTCTATATTCTAGGTGCATCTAACCCATGTCTAGATATACCAAAAGTCATATTCAGCCATCATTTAGCCATCCACGATCCTTTTTCACATTCCCTATCTATTTGGATAATATTGTGGCCCCATTAGTCTATAACATAGTGTGCTATTGGCAAAGGGGGTAGTGCTATTAACCCTTTACTTCATTTTCCCCTAAATGATATCTTTAAACTCCTTGAAACATATCAGGGTTGACTTAGACTCATTTCATGTATCGATAAGCATCAAAACACTATATAAAGACCAATCTCATTCATTTATCCCACAAATGGAAATTTTAGTGAACAAGATCAAAAATAGTTGTACCAATTAAGGTTATTGAGCCCTATTTACCTCTATTTCTCAATATATCCATATAAAATATCCCTGAACTCAGTTTTCCTTAGGTATCTAGTATCAATTCATAATCAAAGTATTCAATTTTCCATTCATATTTAGGCATAATATCATTACTCTCACTTCCATCAGCACTTAGATTGGGAAAATTACATAGCGATTGATCTCCTTTTGAGGTATTCATATGTAGGCAATGCTAAACACATGGGGTGTTGAGGTCATGCCCAACCTACCCCAATAATGCCACTCTTCTTCTAGTTAAGTTCATCAAAATAATAGAAAGCATGGAGCCTTAGATTTTCATAGTTAAATCAGTCAAAGGACATAACAGATAATGATCCAGCTCTAGGTCATATAGGCACATTTTTTCTAAAATAGAGTGAAGGTTTGCCTAGAATTTCACCACTTTACCTATACAGGGTCATTAGTGTATAAAAAATCTCAATATTGTATTTTGATATTAGTAAATAGGGTTGTGTTATTCTCTAAAGAGGGTTATAACCCCTGTTCTCTACTGATGACAATCTAACCTAATCCTAAATCACTTCCCTCCCCACCACTTAATCATTTTAGTCATTTTTTTTAGCTAAGTACACCTTTTATGATTCATTTTTATTCATATAATATTCAAATAAATAAATTATTATATAAATTAGTGGTGGAAGGCACTGTACTATTTTATTCCTTGATTTATTACTCAATTCTTTATCAAACTTAGGGTTACATACCATAATCTTAAATTAAATCATTTGGTGAACCCGAATTACTTAGAATAGTGAAAAACCTGTATCCCTAGATGATACTAAGGTTTATATCCTTTTGATTCCTATTTTAATGGTTTTTTAAAGGTTTTCAGACCTGACATGTTCTACCTTAGAATCCCTCTTGTAAGTTGCATTGCCAAAATTCATGGATAAAGAAAATTCTTTTTCTCCTCCTCATCTATGAGAGGATGATAGGTATTTTACCTCTAACCAATTCCATGATATCACTTCTCCAAAAGTTTACCTATAATATTTTTTAAAATGTCTATACTTAGCCTATCCATCCTTTAAACCTTTCCCTTCCCATATCTCCCATTCAAGATGTGTGCTTACATGTTCAATAGGAAATAACTAGAGTTTGCACTTGTGAAACTCTAAAGGATAAAATTAATAGTATGAGAAAGCTTATTTCAGAATTAGAGAATCAATTTTTTTTATTAAGTTAAAAGGTCACATTATTGGCAAATCAGAATACATGTACAGAATCTTTAGAATATGTCAGTGCTCATCATGTATATGCATCTACACCTAGCAAAGTGGTGCCTATAACTATTTCATATCCAAATCATAAATTACAAAATAATTCATCGATTATAAGTGATTAAAAAAGCTTGAAAGGTTCCAACAAGAGTTCAAGTGAGGTACTACGGAAAATGATTAATAATAAGTTGATCAAACTACCTCCTCTACATCTAGTAAGGAGATATAGATACTATTGTGCATACCATAAAATGCATGGTCATCACACATATTCAAGTTTGGCATTGAAAAAACATATACAAAAAATAATTTATAATGAGGACATTATAAAATATAATTTAGCTAAACAATCCACAGGTAATACAGGGGCATATTAAGAAAGGATCAAATTTAGAAACTATTTAAAAGTGGTTGCCAAAGAATAACTCAGAACAATAAAAAGGTTCCCAAAGAAAAATAAGATCAAGAAATATTACATCAAGGACATATAAACAAATTGAAGGATCCAAATATACCTATCCAAAATGAGGTCCCACTTTCAAAGTAGTATGGGTTTAATCTAAAACATCTACAATAATTTGATTATCAAGATCAAGCATTAAAAAACATTAACATACTAAGGAAAATCATTCATACTAAAGAAAATTATTCATAGATATAGTATATCAAGGAAAAAGATCTAGATGCAAAGGTAACATTATTAAAAGATAAAGAACTTAAGTTGAACATTCAAAATTAGGCTAAGCAAACAACCATTGTGGAAAGAAGGTTTCTCACAATAGAGTCTTCAAATCAAGAAATACATAGAAAAGATACATCTTAAAAGATACATAGATCTATATTTACTACTATCTTCCCATTGGGGGCACACACACATATACACCAATTCAACATTGATATATTAGCCCATTCAGGACATCATACACACAACTTACAATTTGCTAGGTTATATCTTTCTATACTCTATATCATAGATTTAGAAATGATTATATTTTGATAATCCTATACTACACCAATGTTTTGCTAGATACTAATACTATAGACTCAACTTATGTCTATTTTTAATCTTAAACGGATTCATAACACATGATTATGCATACTTTCATTTATGACTTTACTCATCTATATTTGATTGTGTCTCTTTGACTATACATCTACTTGATGGAATTTTAAGTTGCCATTATCCTTTCATTGCTTTTATGCTTTGGACATGTTCCCAATTCTTGTGTATTCTTCTTGATTGTCTATGGGGAGTTTTGAGCATGTCATTCCATGTGTCTCTAAGCCAAACCTATGTGATCTTTTTCATATGTAGACATTAAAACTTGTCCTTATATGTTGTTATTTTCTAAGACTTAGTGACATATGCCCATGTCCCTTGTATTGCGGCCCCTTGGTCTACTTCATGTGCCTCACGTATTTGTATGTATGTGTCTTGGATATGACACTCATCTCTTTCTTCTTACTGTCACATCTAGTTTTTTATTCTATGAGGGACCTCATGCATCTCCCTTTCCTTCTCAGGTGCCTTTATGGACATCATGCTCCATCCCCTAAAGTAGTTTACTCCTATTATATTTATATTTGTTGTTCTTATACATGTTTATATTATTTTATCTATCTTGAACAACATTGTGAACTCTAGAGCTAGCATACATCGTACACTACCAACTTATGTTCAATATATTTTACATTTTGATGTTATGTATACACATTATATTGGTTTATCATGTAGATATAATATATTTTCAGTATAATACACATGATGCATAGCTTTTCTTTTGGACATAGTTATTTTAGAGGTTTAACAACTCCCCTAAAAAGAGTGGCATTCACAAGGGTTTGGTATAGATATCAGGTCATCCTATTGCACTCAAATTATAGTTTTCAACATACAGACATAGATTATAGAGCTTAGAGTTAGGAAAACAGAGTGAAATATTATCACACACTGATTAATCTCAATTTTTCTTAGAAATAATGATTTTGGACAATAGTGTAGTACACTATAGGAGTACAATGTACTATAGTCCACCTACCATGCCATTGTATAATAGCCTCAAAAATATAAAATTATAGAATTATCATAAAGGTACAATAGGTATAATTTAGATTTTCATAGTCTTAATCATAGATTATCAGGCATGGTCAATACATACTTAATTTTTACACATAATTCTATATGTTTGATCAAATTAGGGGCATTATGCATAGCATGATCACTCCCATTTTAGTTTCAGATACACCTAGACATAGATTACTATGAGTCAGTCTAGAATCCATTTACATAGATATCAGAAATATGGGCATGTGTGCAGCACATTGTTTCCATATCCTCAAATTTCCACCAATTTTATTAGATGGCATGATAACCCCATGAAATTATCCATGATTATAATACAAACACCATATTCATCAATTTTGAACTAGTATTAAACAAAATTAATGCCTCATTATGTTTTTAATGGTTGAAATTCCTAAGTGGCCCATAGTCATTTTAGATTCTCGAGTTCTCGAGTGGTCCCAGAGCCATTTTACATTTTAAACTTCATGAGTGGCCCAAATTCATTTTTTTACATCTTTATGAAAACACATATTTCATTTTTTAGCTTCTTCTAATACACATGATTAGGCAAGGATGGAGTCTTGAACTAATTGATTTCTTGAGCCACCAACATAAAAGGGTTAGACAATTCATCAGTCTAATCCAAGTTATTCATGAATTATAATCCACAAAATAGGGGTGTGAAATGATGGAGTCAAGGCCAACATGAGTTCTTGAGCCAACCACACATGAAGATTGGGTAGGCCATCATCCCAATCCAAACTATTTATTGATTAATCACCATCTACACACAAGATTTTACTAGGGTTTTTACATTGGTTTGCATACCCAATTAGGTGTATTCATTCCTTTCCTCTCTATTACATATTTTTACTAAGTTTTATCTTTTACTATGATATTTCTTAAGGAATGATTCATATATGTTTTATTTTTAGGACACACAATGAAGCATATTTTATAGACACATAGCCACATTCACGTGCTTCACCTCATATGTAAGTCTAGGTACATTTCTCTTTCATTTATCATAGCCATTTTGATTTGCTATATTTTTAGAATAAAGCGGGGGGGGGGGGGGGGGGGTGGGGGGAGAATGGGGGGAAGAATGTAGTCATATAAAATTTCATTTAATATAATATGTGTCACTTAAGACCACCCTATCCTTAGCTTAGCCCTAGACCTATCTTACAGCCTCATTTGATCCATTTCTAGATTCTAAGCTTATCTAGCACATTCCTAGATATACCAAGATCCACATTTAGCCATCACTTAGACATACTTAATCCTTTTTCACATGTTTCAACCACCTTGATAATATCATGGCCCCATTAGTCTATAGTGGAGTGTGTCATTAGAAAAGGGAGCAGTTTTATTGATCCTTATATTCTTTTTACCTTGATGGATATATTTATGCTACCTGAAGCATCTCAGGGTAAACTTAAACTAATTTCATATATCAACAAGCATGAAAACACTATATAAAGACCACTCTCATTAATTTATCTCTTAAATGTAAATTATCCTAAACAAGCTCAAAATTAGTTGTGAAAATTGAGGTTATTAATACCTATTTACCCTTAATTATGCATCCATCCATCTAAAATATCCCATAAATCAGTTTTACTTAGGTTTACAATCTCAATTCACACTCAAATCATTCAAAATTTTATTCAAACTTAGGTATACTAGCATCATTCTCACTTACACCAACACTTATATTGGGGAAAAACATCATTTTTGATCCCCTTTCGAGGTATTAGTATGTAGGTAGTACTTAGCACATGGGGTGTTGAGATCATGCCCAACCTACCCTACTAATGCTACTCTTCTTCCACTTGTATTCATCAAAACCCTAGTAAGCATGGAGGCTTAGGTATTCATAATGAAATCGGTTAAAGTAGAGAACAAATGATGATCCAAGTCTCAGTCATACAGGCAAATGCTTCCCAAAATAGAGTGAAGATTTGTCTAGAATTTCATATTTCACCTACATAGAGTCCTTAGCATAATGAAAAATGTCAATAGTGTAGTGTGATATTAGTAAAGAGGGCCATGTTATTACCTAATGAGGTTTGTGAATCATGTTCTCTACTAATGACACTCTCCCATGCTCTTACTATTAGCATAGTTTTTAATTCTTACATCATTTAGTTAGTTATTAGTTTTTTGTTAAGTTTTACGATATTGGTGTTAGGTTGGTAGTTATCATCTCATTACAGTTATTCCAACCTATTATATGTTGTATATATTCCCCTGATTTGTCAATGAACAAACATCAAAATTTTTTGCCTCTTCATCTAGTATCAGAGCAATGTAGAATTGATATTCACCTTAAATTGATCTATCTATTAAGATGACTACATGTGGAGCCTTGTCCAAACCTTGATGAATCTAAAGCATCTGAGTAGAAGTGAAGGAGACTAAAGCTAAGGCTACATTTCAAACCTACGACCACCAACACTTGCTAAAAGAGTTTGTAGAGTGACTGTGATTTGTGTTTGTATAATTTCATGGGATTTTTAAATCTATAAGTCCTCATAAGGTTTGAATTCTAGAACCCTCTAAGATAACTTTATGAGGAGAAACTAGATCCCTTAGTGAGCTACTGAAGAACCACATTCGAATCTCCAAGATTAAGCTATCCACGAGCTCTGGAAAAAATAGCCTCTAGCATGAGGCCATGTTGTAGGTTGTAATGCCATTGTATTTGATAATTTTATGAGAAACAACCTATAATTTTTCTCCATGCTGACACTACATAATTTTTGAAATCTTTAGAATAAAATCCTATGGCTATTGCTCCTAAGAATGCGAATCCTTTTGCAAGATAAAATAAGGTGTTTTCAATCTTGTGGGCTGATTCACACTAGAAAACAAGGAGAAATGATTTTCTAGAGACAAAGATAGCATTTGGTGTGTTTGAATGAGTTTTACCAATTTCACTGGAATTTATTATGCTCTATAATATGCCCTCCAAAACATTGGTAATCTTCAACTAGAAGAATTATTTCACTAAGTCATAATCAAATACTTTTTGTTCAATGTGAAGTACCACGAATGGAAAATTTGCACAAAGATCGACTAAGGCTACCATGTAGATGATGAACACAAAGAGAAACATCCCCACAAACATCCATGTTTGAATACACAAGCATATCAATCTCACTTGCATTCCACTTTTCATCCTTGAAAAAGGTAGACCTTTTTATACATAAAATAATTTTAAAGCAATAAAAAGCTATTTTTTTAGCCTTGTGAAATCTTTATAAATTAAGGAAAGATAATGTCTGCACAAAAATTACTCTTATCTTATGCTCAACTTATCAATGGGCCAAATTTTGCCACATGGAAGACAAAGATGCGCACAATTCTTCAATTCAAAAAATTATGGGGCATCATCACTGGTATAGTAACCTATCCTACTAGAGTTGATGAGCAAATGAAATATGAAAAGTCTAATGTCGTAAAGCCATGATGTCAATCACACTCAATGTCACCGATGAGGTTCAACCTCATATTCAGGATGCATCAACATCAAAGGAGACTTGGGACATTCTTCCCACTATTTACAAGGTGAAGAACCAAATTAAGATTGTCCATCTCTAGTCCAAAATTCATACTCTTATTATAAAAGATGGAGGGTAAGTTGAGGAGTTCTTACGCTGGGTGGTAGAACTAGTTACACTTGGGGAAATGATTGAAGACAAGCTATTGGTTCCAATCACATTGAGATCTCTCCCCTCTCAATTTTTCACATTCATCATGATACTAAACATTATAAAGAAATAAATGTCTTTAGAAGAACTAGTGAATTTGCTTCAACGAGAAGAAGCCATCTAGTCTATGCAATATTAGTTTGAGGATAAATCCCTAATTTTTAGGCAAAATGGTTGAAATTTATAGAAAGGACCACCGAAGTAGTCATAACAATAACATAAGTATAAGAAGGTGAAATTATGGTTTCATATTTTCCACACCAATATGTAAGACACTGATCATTGTTGGTATGATTCCTTGACACAAGGCACATCTAGTGGAGATGATTCATATAAATAAAAAATAAATCTTTGATGATGAAAGTAACGAGGACATATAGCGGCACAATAATAACCAAAATAATATGATACATATAAAGAGGAGATCCAATTAAAAGTAGCTTATGATGCATATAAGATCATAGGTCTTATCTCCCAAACTTGTCACCAATGACCAATATTTGGTTGATTGACGCAGGTACCAACAAGCATATGACATGATGCAAGGAGCTTTTTGATTCAATAATAAATCAACCCAATGGATATTAGGTTTGGATTGTAGATGATAAGGATTATGTTGTATAAGGAATTAGAACTGTCACCATTCCTCAAGGGATGAGAACCTTTACTCTCACAAAGGTATTGTGTGTCCCTGGCTTGACAATAAATCTCTTGTCTATAAGTCAGCTCTAAAATCATAAGGTTAAAGTGGAGTTCCTAATCAAGTATGGAAAAAAATCATATCTTATCTCATAAAAAGGTAAGGTAATTGTTAGATCCTTTTTGAGGGATCATTTACTTAACCTAGATATAGTTAAAAATGATGTAGTTGCTCGCTCTGCCTCTATGATAGAATCTACTACTCTCTGGAATTATTGATATGGGCACCTTTTTATTGGCTCCTTGTACCAGCTTATTTTTATTGCATGGTATGTGGACTTCATCAGCTATCCCATTATTTACATATATGCCCTAGATTCCTTGTTGGAAAACAACATAGGGTTCCTTTCGAGTCGATTTCCTCTCATTACAAAGATCAGCTTGATGTGGTGCATACTAATATGTGTGGATCCCTACCAACTTATTTCAAGGATTCAAGTAATTATAATTGTTATTTGATGATTTATCTCAAAATACATGGGTGTTATTTATCAATAATAAGAGTGATGCATTTACTCATGTTAAGGTCTTCTACCAACTTCTTGTGACCTAGTTAGGGAGGCCTCTTCCTCTCCTCTACTTAGATCAAGTGGGTAAATTCACATTAAAGGAGATATTGGAATTCTTGAAGTAACATGACATGAAACAACACCTGGATATTTCTTATACATCCCAATAGAATGGAATTTTAGAGTGATGTGATGATTCATTCATGAAGATGGCTCACTGCATGCTTTCTATTACAAAGTTAGAGGAACCATTATGGGCAGAAGCAGTTTAGATAGTTGTATATCTTCTCAATAGAGAACCTATGAAGATATTGCTAGACAAGACAACTAAAGAGGTATGTAATGGTCATAAACCTTTGATATTCCATCTAATATTATTTGGTTTTACATCATATATACTAAAAAGAGGAAGAAGATCAAACTGAAGACGTTGCAATACATTCTATTTGGGTATAATACTACCTCAAAAGCATATGGTCTCATGGATCGTGAGACATAGAATATTTATGAAAGTTGAGATGTGTCTTGTGATGAGTCATCATTTGACTCATTACTACGGAAGGAGTCATAACATACCACCTCTCATATCCTGTTCCCATAGTTAGATGATGAGCATGAAGAATCTTATCACAATGAAGGTGAGCTACAAGGAAAATTATTTGTTGACATTATAAATATGGAGAATAATTCATCATAAAATCAACAAAAGTATTGAAGTACAAAATGGGTAGAAATAACTATAAGGGACTCATACCTGAACTCTATTCTAGATACTTCATCAGGAGTTTAGACCAGAGGATAAGTAAGAAATGAAGTTAATTTCCCACTGATGAGTTTAGTAGTTGACAGTACCAAACCAAAGACATTTTGAGAGGTTTTATATTAAACTCAATAGAAGAAGGCCATATATGTTGAATATGAGGCCCTCATAAAAATTGGGACATGGGAACTAGTTGATCTGCCTATAGGAAAAAAACACATTGGCTGCAAGTGTATTTTCATGACAAAATACAAGGCAAATGGATCCATCAAAAAATACAAAGCACAAATTGTTGTAAAGGGGTATGTTTAACAAGAAGGAATTGATTATGAGGAGACCTATTCACCAACTCCTAAGATCAAGATCATCAAAGTTGTTTGCACACTCGTAGCACAAAATGAATGGAAGATTCAACATATCGACATTAAAAGTGCATTATTGAATGGTGATCTCAAAGAAGTGTACATGACCCATCCATAAGGTGTCATTAATGAACAACATCCAATTTTTTTTTGTCTAATTAAGTCATTTTATGGAGTTAATAAAGCATCAAGGGAATGGTTCATTAAGATAGATGATCATCTGTTACAACATGGATCCATTCGTAGCCTCACAAATTCAAATTTGTATATCAAAAGTGTAGGTTCAAAGATTATCATTATTGTTTTATATGTGGATGATCTTGTCATCATAGGAAGTTCAGATGATCTTGTTAAATAAGTTAATAATGGATTAACGAAATCATTCGATATGATAGACTTGGTGATACTTCATTATTATCTTGGCTTAGAGATATGGAAAAATAAGGGGCTACTTCAGTATTTTCTTATCTTAGAGATATGGAAAAATAAGAATCGCATTTTTATCTCATGGATGAAATATGCCAAGATGCTACTTGAGAAATACATGATGGAACATTTTAAACCATTATCAACTTCTATGGAGAAAGGTTTGAAACTATCCTAATTTTAGGATTCAGGTCAAGTAGATGAAACTCACTATAGGAAACTTGTTGGGAGTCTCATTTACTTGAAATATAGTAGACCATATATATGTTTTTTTAGCTATCTTTCAAGATTCATGCAGGAGCTAAAGATGTGTCATTGGGTTACAACAAAGCACATTTTGAGATATGTTCAAGATCTACTACATTATGGTTGGGAATACAAGAAGAACTTAGATATCTTCTTGTAGGGTTATATAGAATCAGACTATGTTGGATATGTTGATAACAATAAATCAACTTCAGGATATATCTTTCATCTTAGATTTGGACCAATTTCATGGATTAGTAAGAAGCAATCAATAGTTTCTCTCTCATCCATTGAGAAAAAATATCATGTCACATAAGGAGCTGTGTGTGAAGCAATTTAGTTACATTGCATTCTGTCTGATGTAGGCATTCCTAAAGATCACCCACCAATCCTTTTTTGTGATTATTACAGTGTGCTGAAGCTTGTCAAGAATCTAGTATTTCATGAAAAAACCAAACACATTGAGATCCAGTGAAATTACATTCAATAAATAGTCTTAAACCACCACATTCAACCCCAGTACTACCCAATAGATTTATAGATATTATATACACTCACGTAGTCACTTGGCAAGGTGAAATTTGATCTATTTTAGGGGTACATTTTTAAAAACAATGTAATAACGGGGGTAATGTTAATGTAGTTTTAAATTATTACATTGTTTAGTTAGTTGTTAGTTTTATTTGATCTATTTTAGGGGCACATTTTTAAAAACAATGTAATAAAGGGGGTAATGTTAATGTAGTTTTAAATTATTACATTGTTTAGTTAGTTGTTAGTTTTTTGTTAAGAATTATAGATGGTGTTGAATTGGTAGTTACCAGCTCATTATAGTTCTTTCAAAAAAAATTATGTTGTATATATTCACTTGTTTTGTCAATGACTAAACATCAAAGTCTTTTGCCTCTTCACTTTCACCACTTCCCTACTTGCCACTTATATGTCTCAGTCATATTTTCCAGCTAAATACACCCTTTATAATTAATTTCTATTTATAGAGTATTTAAATAAATCAATTATTATAAAAATCAGTGGTTGTTGATAATGTAGTATTTTATTCCCTTATTTATTACTCAAAATTTTTATCAACCTTAGGGTTATATACCATAATCTTGAAGAAAGATAAATCATTTGGTGAAACTAAATTAATTCAAGCAGTGCAAAAATCTTAGGCATAGATGATATTATGGTTTATATCCTTTTGTTTCTTATTTTAGTGGTTATTTTAGGGTTTTTAGACCTAATATGTTTTACCCTAGTAACACTCTTACAATTTGTAGTACCAAATTTCATGGATAAAGAAGATTATTTTCCTCCTTCTGATCTCTAATAGGGTGATAACTACTTTATCTCTAACCATGTCCATGTTATCAATCATCCAATAGCTGAGGCATCCTATACTACTATTTCAAATGTCTATACTCAGCCCATTCATCCTTCAAACCCTCCCCTTCCCATATCTCCCATTCATGATGTGTGTTTGCATGTTCAATAGGAAGCAACTAGGGTTTGCACTTTTGAAATTCTAAGGGATGAAATTATAAGTATGAGCATAGTAATTTTAGAATTAGAGAATCAAGATTAGTTATTAAGTGAAAAGGTCACATTAGTGGCAAATTAGATTACATGTACAAAGTCTCTAGAATATGCTTGTATTCATCATGTATATGCATCTACACCTATAAAAGTGGTGCCTAACATTGTGTCATATACAAATCATAAATTTAAACATAATGCATCTATTATAAGTGATTCAAAAAGATTATAAGGGTCAAATAAGTGTTCAAGTGAGGTACTAAGGGAAATGATTAAGAATAAGTTGATCAAACTACCTCCTCTACATCCAATAATGAGATCTAGATACTATTATGCATACCATATAATGTTTGGTCATTACACATATTCATGTTTGGAAATGAAAAATCATATGCAATAGATAATTTCTAATGAGGACATTATACATGATAAATCAGTTAAGCAATCCACAAGAATACATGAACATATTAAAAATGGGTCAAATATAGAAATAGTACAAAAGTGGTTACCAAAGCATAACTTAGAACAACAAAAGGTTCACAAAGAAAAAATAGAGCAAGAAACATTACATCAAGCACATATAAATAAATTTAAGGATATGAATATACCTCTCCAAAATGAGGTCCCACTTTCAAATTATCATGGGTTTGTTCAAAAACATCTACAATAGTTTGATTATCAAGGTCAAAGGTTAGGCAAACATGAGGAAGGCATCACTAATCCTATTATAACAATTGGTAATGTTGGTCAATAGGTTTGGGATTTATGGAACATACTAAATCAAATCATTCACAAATATAGTTTATCAAGACAAAATATCCATATGTAAATGTAATGCTACAAAAAGAACATGAACTTAAGTTGTACATTCGAAATAAGGCTAAGCAAATACCCATTTTTAAAAGATGGTTTTTGATAATGGAATATTCAAATAAATAAATACATACAAAATATACAAATTCAAAGGTCAATGTAAAGGGAGAAAATACAAGCTCTCCCTTATGCTAGAATCATTTCACTATCATAGCTTATATAGAAGGCAAACAATGCACAAATGTTAATATCGTGGATTATCAGGCAATTAGTTTTTGTTTTCTATCATTTATTATCTCTCTTGAAATGGAATCTAAAAATATATACACAACAAATGCTTATCTCTCATGCTTGGGGTTAATTCAATTAAAATTTTCCTTTGCTTCAAAGGAATGTTATCTTCCCTTTTGAGTTATTTCACAATTAGGTGTTTATAATGTTGTCCTTGAAGTTCATGGTTGAAAATGATAGGAGCAACACTTGAAAAAAATAAAGGTTGCATATCCTTTTCACATGAGAGTGAAATGATTAAATTTTTTAGAAAGGATACAATTTCTTCCCAACAAGAGTTAAAAAATCAAGCTGTACCTACAATGGATACAGTTTCAGATGAGATCACAATCAATAAACTATAAAATGATAATAAAGATGAAGAAGATGATTGGAACAACAAAAAATATTATGGTACATACCACTCATAAAGTGAAGATGCCATCTATGTTATATAGAGGCATCCCATCGATGACATGTTGGGATTTTATCACCATTCCTTACCAACACACAAATTCTTATCCATATCACTCTCCTTATACATAGTTTCATTCATTTCCAACCTAATCGTACATAATTCCATTATTTCAATTTACTTGTGGATAGTTTACTTTATCTTGCTCCTCCTACATAGTTTCATTTTCATGTTGCTTTTAAATTTATACTCAGAAAACACCAAAAAATTATGTTCAAAAATACTAAAACATTAAAACATTGCTCATAAAATACAAATTTTGGATTGTATGAATTTCCATGTTTATATTATTTTTATTTTCCATGTACTACATATGTTATCTATGTTAGTGTAGTTAGTTTTATCATATATACATGCTTTACTTGTTCCCTTCAAGTGTTCATAGATTACTAGAGGACACTAGTCCTCTATACAAATCTAGATTTGCTATTATCTATCCATCATGGGCACATACACATACATTGATTCAGCATTGATATATTATCCTATTGGGGACATCATACATATATCTTCTGATTTGCTAGGTTATATATTTTTATATTTCATGTCACAATTTTAGAAATAATTATATCTTGTTATTGATCATCCTCTACTACATTGATGTTTTTTTACTACTACTACTACTACTACTACTACTACTACTACTACTACTACTACTACTACTACTACTACTACTATAGACTCATGTTAAGTTCAACTTTTCTCTTATACTAATTTGTACCACATGATTATGCATACTTTCATTTCTAGATTTACTAATCTAGATATGATTGTGTTTGTTTCCTTATACATATACTTGAGGGCATTTGAATATGCCATTGTCCTTTCATTTATTTTATGATTTGGACATGTGCCCATGTCCTTGTGCATTATTCTTGATTGTGTATGGGTATATTTGAACATGTCCTTCCATGTGTCTCTAAGCTAAACTTTCATGCTCTTTTGCATATATAGATATTTACTTGTCCTTGTATGTGTTTCTTTTATTAGACTTAGTGATATGTGCCCATGTCCCTTGTATTGTGGCCCTTTGACTTACTTTGTGTGCCTCATGTGTTTGTATGCATGTGTCATGTCCATGACACTTATCTCTTTCTTTTTGCTTTCACATTTGGTTTATGATGCCATGATAAAAATCATGCATCTCCCCTTCATTCTTGGGTGCCTTAATTTACATCATGCCCCATCCCCCCAAGTAGTTTACTCAAATTATATTTATTTTTGTTGTTCATATACATGCTTACATTACTTTATCTATCTCGATAAACTTGTGAATGTTATATATAGGATCAATCAGACATTGCAAATTTATGATGACAATATTTTATATTTCGATGTCATGTATACACATTATATTGGTATGTCATACCCATATCATATATTTTCAATCTAACATACATGGTGCATAGCTTTTTTTTTAGTATAATTATTGTAAAGGTTCAACAACTTTCATAGAAAGAGGGGGAATTCACAGGGGTTTATCACTAAGATCAAGGCATCCTAGTGCACTCAAAACATAGTTTTCACCATGCAGACATAGATTACAAAGCTCAAACTCAAAAAAATATAGTAGAATATAGTCATACACAAATTAGTCTCAATTTTTATTATAAATAACCCTTTTGGACAATAACACAATACACTTCCAAGAGTGCAATGCACTATAGTCCACTTGCTATGCTATTATCCAGTAACCTCAAAAATAGAAAAAATTAGAATTATCAAAATGGTACAGTTGGTATAGTTTACATTTACACAGTCTCAATCATAGATTATCAAATATGCTTAGTATATACTTAATTTTTACATAAAATTACACATGTTTGCTCAAATTGGGGGCATCATGTGCATAATGATCACTCTTGTTTAAGGTTTAGATATGCAGAGAGATAAATTACTATGAATTAGTCTATAATCCATATGCATAGATATAATAATTAGGGGCATGTGTGTGGTGAAATATTTCCATATGCTCTATTTTGAACCAGTTTTCTCGAATGGAATGACAACTCCATGTCATTATCTATGTTATACACTGAAGACACCATATGCACTAGTTTTGCACCAAGATTACACCATATTGATGCCTCATTCCATATGCAGTGGTTGGCATTCCCAAGTGGCCTAGAGTTATTTTATATTCCCAATTTCCTGAATGGCCTTTGAGTCATTTTACATTTCAAAATTCCCATATGACCTAGATCCATGTTTTATAGTTTCATGACAACACATAATTTTAGCTTACGCTTCTTCTACTACACATGAGTAGGAAATGATGGAGTCATGACTTACTTGAGTTCTTGAACCACACACATAAAAGGGTTGGAAAAGTCATCAGTCCAATCCAAGTTATTCATAAATTATAATCCACTTATCATGGATGGGAAATGATGGAGTCAAGGCTATCTTGAGTTCTTGATCCATGTACACATGGGGATTGGGCAAGTCATTATTCTAGTCCAAGTTGTTCATTGTTTGATCACCATCTACACATATAAGATTTCACCAGGTTTTTTGTATTGGTTCTCATACCTAGTGAGGTGTATTTATTCATTTCCTTTGTCACACATATTTTTACGTAGTTTTGTCATTTCTTTTGATATTTATTAAGTAAAGACTGATTCATAGATGTCTCATTTTTAATACACACAATGGAACACATTTCATAAACTCAAACCCACATTCACAGGATTTGCCTTATAGGTAAGTCCAAGTATGTTTCTCTCTTTTTTATTATATTCATTTCACTTTTTTGTATTTACATAATAAAAAGGGGAAAATGTAGTCATATAAAATGTCATTTAATGTAATTAGTGTCACTTGATACCACCCTATCCTTAGCTCAACCCTAGACCTATCTTAAGGTCTCTTTTGATCATTTTCTAGCTTCTAGGCACATCTAGCCCATTCCCAAATATACAAAGATCTGTATTCAGCCATCATTTAGGCATGCCCAATCCTTTTTCATATGTTCTAGCCATCTAGATAATAATGTTACCCCATTAGGCTATAACATAATACACTATTGGCAAAGGGAGAAACATTACTGACCCTTAGCTTCTTTTATCGCTAACGGATATCTTTCCACTCCCCAAAGTATCTTAGCATTGGCCTAGACTCATTTCATGTATCTAAAATAATTAGTATACTGTATAAAGACCACTCTAATTCATTTATCCCATGGATGAAATTTTTCATGAACAAGCTCAAAAATAGTTGTGCAAATTAAGGTTAATGATCCCTATTTATGCATACATCCATTTACAATATCCCAGATCTTAGTTTTACTTAGGTTTATAGTCTCAATTCACACTCAACTAATTATAATTGGAAATCATACTCAAATATACTAGTATCACTCTTACTTACACCAACACTTAGATTGGAATAAGTACAATGGGCTTAATCCCATTTCAAGGTTTCGGTATGTAGGCAATGCACGACATATGGGGTGTTGAGGTCATACCCAACCTACCCTATTAATACCAATTATGTTCATTAAAACTCTAGCAAGCATGGAGGCTTAGGGTTTCATTGTGAAATCAATCAAAGCAAAAAATAGATGATGATCAAGGTCTCAATCATGCAAGCATAGGTTTCCTAAAATAATGTGAAGGTCTACCCAAAATTTAATTTCTTCATCTCCATAAGATCATTAGTAAAACACAAAAGATCAATAACACCGTGAATTATTAGCAAATAAGGATGTGCAATTGTCTAAAAAGGGTTCCAGGACCTATTCTCTTCTAACGACACTCTTCCCTACTCCTAGATCATTTCCTTTCTTGTTACTTGTATGTTTCAGTCATATTTTCCATCTATGTACACCTTTCATAATTAATTATTATTTATATAATATTTAAATGAATCAATTATTGTACAAATCAATGGTTGTTGATATTTTAGTATTTTTATACCAGATTTATTACTTAGTTCTTTATCAACCTTAGGGCTACATACCACAATCCTAAAAAAAGATAAATCATATCAAGAAAATATCATTTGGAAATATTGTTAAAATGAACATCAGCTTATGTTTAATTAACTCTTCATGCAATAGAGGTGAATTGAGGTGAGTGGTCATGGGTTCTAAGTGAGGTATGACTATTGATTTACACTCTTTCGATTTATAAAACCCTGCTTCACCAAATCATAAAATTGCATCCATTTAAACATAACTTACACTCTTTAGTATACACAAAAGAAGCTATAATATCCAAGGTGGTTCCTAAATTGAGATAAATCATATCTCCCACTTTGAGATCGAGTATGCAAAGACTAGTGGTGATTCGAACCTAGTTTCTATAGACTACCCAAAATTGGTAGTGTTTTTGGTCTTATCGATAGATTTACATTTCCATTATTCACTGAATAAAGAG
>JARHVA010000674.1:645000-705000 GCA_037957365.1 Torreya grandis | reverse complement strand
ATGATGATTGTGACTTTTGGGAAAGGCTTTTCCAGGAAGATATGGATAGGCAGATTGCAGAGTTGGAGTCCAGAGTAGGTCTCCTTAACGAACATGTGATGGAATTTTCAGACCAAATAGTAGATTCTGTGTCTGAATACACTCCATCCATACACCTCCAAGAAAGCTATCAGGCCTTCCCTAATATAGATTATGCTCAATTTATGACTGACTAGGGAGACTTCATGAATACAAATGAGGAGGAGATCACCTTAGGTGACATGGAGGAGCATGGAAAATCTCTTGTTCATGTTTTGAATGATTCATTTGAAGTCATTGAGGGAGGCTGCACTGTTCTTCAAAGAGGTTATGAGCTGGATAAGAGCGGAGAAGGCAACATTGGGGTTCAAACAAGCATGTAAAGAGGCTACAGTTTTTTAGATTTACCCCTTCAAGAGGTTAGTGAATTTGAAGATATCTTCTTTGAAATCATCAAGGAAGATGGTCATACCATGGAACCCGAGCATGAGGCAGAAGAGAACAAGCCAGTCAATGATGCATATCAAAGGGCTTATGGTGATGAACTGGAAACAATTGATTTCTTGATGAGATACACCATCCTAAAGAACCAATAGGAGGCAAGCTTCCAAGAACAAACAAAGTACGTATACGTTGGAAGCATGTTTGAATCTCCACTCGAATACAAGCCAACTCAGGTGGCAGGCAAGAGAAGTAGGCCACCAGCTCTCCTTTTTATCTAGCCACTTGGCTGGCACCATAAGTTTCTTTGCTAGGGAGTGGACTTACAAAATTTTCCCTTTGATCCAGGAGGGAGGCAAACATTCCTGGTTAGCTGTATATAGTAGTTTGTTTTTTCATTTCTTTTCCTGCTTTCCCTAAGTGCAGTTGCACATGTAGTGTTTTTAGCCTTGTGTGTGTTTCCCTTTGTGTGTGGGGTAAAAAAGCTTCATGTTTGATTCTTGGATCTTGTGGGGCTGTTGCTGATTTTTGTTCAAGCTACATCTGACTCCGTGCCCAATGAATTGCAAGGCAACTGGTCTTTAAGCATAACAGGCATGCTTCCCCTGGGAGTCACCAATTTGTTGACCATTTTTGCCCAACAGGGCAAAAATCGGTCCCCTTCATCCCCTACTATTCAAGGCCAATTCATTTTTTGATTTTTCAGAAGTCCAGGAATTTCTACAGACTTTGCAGGTCCATTTCTATAGACTCTGCAGGTGCTTGGTTTTCTACGGACTCAGTAGGTGAAATCCTTGGCAGATGAAGAATCAGTTCAGAAAGTGCTAGGGTTTACAAGGCTCTTTTGGGCCTTCATCTAAAGAAAATTTACAAGGGAGGTTGGCATCTTCGAACCATTGAACCATCACTTCAGTTCAAATCCTTGGTTTAATCTGCAGTTCAATCGAGCAGTTCAACGCTTCGATTTAACACTTTGGTTCAACACCTCTAGTTCAACATGCAGGGTCAATGGTAGAAGTGAACAAGGAAAGTTCAAAGGCTTGGTTCAATCATGCTCGACATGTAGCATTGAACCATTGAACCGATTCAATGTGATTGGTTCAAAGGGTTAGTTCAATGAGGTCCCCCCCAAAGCCAAAGGGCAGGAGCCCTTGCGGAGGGCAAATGCACTTCAAAGAGACCACAAAGGAGGAAAGCCCATAGAATTTGGAGGGGCTTCCCAAAAGACTAAAGCGAAGACTAAAAAATGCAAAAATTTGGAGGGGGCCAATTCTCGCAGACTTTTTGTCCATGGGAAAAAGGCTCGAAGCAAAAAAGCCCGAGGAAACAATGCAGAGACCTGCCAAAGAGCTGAAGGACCCCAAAGGGCAGATGCCCTTGCGAGGGACTCTTATCCAAAATAAAGGGGCATTTTCCAAAGGCCGAAGGGTCACCTTCCCTTCGAGAAAATGCTAAGAAGTGAACCCGTAGAAAAGGAACTAAGTAGAAAAGCCTGAAGGAAATTGCCAAGGACGGTGACGTCTTCAACCTTAAGAAGGTGAATTAGCCTTTGGTTTTCAAGTGATGACGGGTGCACGAACAAAAATTTTAAGCCAGTAAAAAAGTTGTTCTTTTTTAAATGCCCAAGCGCCAACCATGAAAGGAGCCCAAGGAATGCTGCGACCCGCCCAGAGAATAGCCCAAAGGCTGAAAGAGCCAGAAAGAGACAAGGTAGGGAAAAGACAAAAGTGTCAAGTGTAGGAGAAGGCAGATATTATAAGTGGCAAAGGGAGACATCGATTCAAGAAGTTACTCCAGTAGGTGAAACAGTGTCTATGAATTGACCATTAGAAGGCACGAACGGCCAACTGTGCAATCTATTTTTCTTCATTTCACATTTATGAGCAGACAAACTGCGTAGGTGCCTTCAAGGAGCAGTCTCAGTTAATGGGCAAATGGCGCGGCCATGTCAAAAAATGCCTGAAGTCAGAGCCAGGGCTGACACAACATTTATGTTTAAGCGGTCTGCTCTTCCCAATGCTCGTAAGGCACATGGGTCACTTATAAAAAGGGTGCCAAAAGGTCTCCTTTCTTCTCCTATATATTGAGGACTTGTCATTTGAGAAATGATCTTCCACATTTGTAAGGCGTAGCCCTGGCAAATTTTCAACTGAATCAATAAATACATTTTTAACCTCTATCCTGGTTAGATATCTTTTTGTATATCTGAGTGTTAGTTTGTGTTTAGTCATTGCTTCTTGATGCTTCCATAGGTTCAACACCAACATACCTGGTGTCTATAAGGTGCCATTTTTGCAGCTAACAAGGAGAGCTGTATTTGGGAGTGTAGAAACAGAAGAAATTATTATATAGTGTGCATTTCATAGCACCTTTGGTGAATCTCTATTTTCTATATTTTCCATTAAAGCCTCCCTACCAAGTTTCTTGCAGCCTGGTCCTTCTACCAGTTTGAAGTGTATGTATGTGTTTGTCTGATTTTAAGTGTGAGTGTGAGAAGGTCGATTTATTTTGGTGCATCACCTCCTTTAGAGTAGATTTGTTTTTCTGCAATCTTTCTCCCTTTTCATCCCCCATATATATATATATATATATATATATATATATATATATATATATATATATATATATATATATATGTTAGCACTTACTGGAACAAATCAGATGCATCAAAGGGAGCTAGCCCTTACCTAGAGACTCTCCCCTCCTAATTTGCCGGTCCCACAGGCGAGAGGGGAGTTTCTATTGTTGCGTGTGGAAGGCAGGAGCTCAACCTCCTTGCCCCGAGTGCAATCCACTGTGTCAACAGTATGTATGTATATGTATATGTATGTATACATACATACATGCATGCATGCATACATACATACATACATACATACATACATACATACATACATACATATTTGTGTACAATATCCTACATTAGTTAATTAGATTATATAAGAGGTATCTCTCATTGAAGAAGCCTTTTTCCTTTTTTGTCTAACTTGTTTTATAATTGTCTAATTAGGTTTTAAATAGTTAAATCATTCATAATTTTAACTAAAATTTGCAAATGTATTTAATCAAAATTCTTCTTTTCCATCACTTGGAATACCTTGCCATTTATCCTCACCATCACTACCCATCTCATCTTGAAATATTTTAACACTTTCATGTTCTATTTGTCTTTGTCCTTCCCCATCACTTCACCATTGCTCAAGCTCACTATCAAACAAAACATATCCTCCCTGCACAACAAATTTATGTATATAAAAACACACAACCTCATTTTACACCATCACCTTCATTAGAAATATCAGATTATTTTTTCTTAATGCTTCATGCACAAAATGTGATATGGGGCCAATGGCCATGGGTTTCAAGGGAGGTATGACTGCCGATTTTTACAATTTCACTTTACAAATCCTCACCTTACCAAAACACAAAAATGCATCCCTTTCAATGTAACTTGCACCTTTGGGGTAACTGCTAGTTACTTAGTGACCAAATTGACACACAATCCCCCAAGGATTGATTATCTTTAACAAGAATCTCTTAATTTTTACCGAGAGAGTTTAAATTCTCCTACAAATGAGATTTGTGTAATTAATACTAAGCAACTATAATCAAATAGCGTAACTATGTTCTTCTATAACAATCACAATCGCCAAATATATTGAAGCCCAAAGTTATTAAGATTAAAGTATCCCTTGAAAAATTAGTTTAGAGACCAGGCCATCCTCTATTAAGACTAGGGATCTATTCCCATTAGTGATCCATACCTTAAGTATCATTCAAATATAAACTCTTATGCAAAATATTATACAATCTAAAGGTCAAGGGGAGGTAAGTATATTTGACATACATCATTCAACTATAAACCCTTATGCAGAATATTATTCCCATTAGTATATTATTCAATTCTAAGGAACGTAGTATAGATATCTAAGTATTAATTTTTTCGCTTAGCTTATTTGTTATGATTCAACATAACTTTCACTCCATATAATGGAGTATAATATGATCAACTTTTAAATTTAAGGAAAGCAAAAGAGGCTCAATGATTCATTTTGCCCTTATTCAACAATACACATTGATTTTTAGAAGGAAGTAGGAATGACTATTATAAAAGTTTTTTTTTTTTTTTTCCCTTTGTGAACAAATTTTCACTTTTAACTTTGATTATCATACGTGGTATCTTCTAATTGCTCTGTCTTTATGGAGTTTTAATTTTGATTTGTTTGTAAACATTTTTATTCCTAATTATAGAGTGAAACATAAGAGCCTCACATAAATCATAGGATCACGAAATGTATGGAGTGCATGAGATGCACAAAGTCTCTTTTATATTTGGAATGTCTTTTAGCTTTACATAAATTATTGTATGTAAGTTGTAAATCAATACATTCTAGATAAAAATTTTATCCTGTATCACTATTTATTCTCACTTTCAATATATATGTATAGATCTCTCAAAACAAACATGTTATCATGCATAAATGCCTTCCATACTTTTGTTTTAGAAGCCATACGCATTGCATGGTGATTTATATGATATAATTACTTTCATATTTGGGAATTGTGTTAGAAACAACGATTTTTTTATTTTTTGGGTGGTAAAATGCAGAATTATACACAGCAATGATTTGTGATTAAGGATTCGGTGTGTGTTGACAAAACGTTAATGACATTTTTTAGCTTTTTCACCGATATCCTTTTTAACACGAACGACGCTCATTTATGGCCAAAGAATTTGTTTCCATGTAGTTCATCATGTCGGATTTATTCATGGCCCATCAATATAAATAAAGTGGAAACGATAGTAAATGTTATTATAAAAGATGTTTTCAGGGTCCCAAGTCCTTAGGCAAGTTTGTACAAAATGATGAAAATATTTCCTGGTTTTCATGGATATTAAGAAATGGAAGAACAAAAAGCTCAAGCATGGAAAAATAATAATGTCCATCAACCCAGCGAAACGAAAAAAAAAAAAAAAAAAAAATTTATTGAAAATCATATGATATTGTAGTTATTTTTTTTTTTAAAATTATTTATATATAATTGCATAATTAAAATATTGTATGATTTTTTTTTTTTTTAAATTTTAATTATAGAATGTGATAGAGAGTTGCCATTGTTAGGAGTTAAATAATAATTATCTAAAGAAGAATTTGAGTAATGATTTAGAAGAGATTCTGGATCATAATTTGTAGAGGACATGTAGAATATATAGTCATCATAATTACTTATTATATATGTTTCAAAAATATTATCAACATTTATCAATGCATATATTTATATATTTATATTTCAATATGATTACATTTATTTAGGTTTTCTGTGAGACATAAGGAGTTAAAGAGGGATGAAGGGTTTATCGAGCACTTATCAAAGCTTGAATGTTTTTTTTTTTTTTTGGTTGGCATTGGGTTCTTTACAAGTATTGATCAACATCTTTTATTAAAGTTCAACATCATCTTATGTTTTCCACACAACTTGAAAATTATTTAGGTCTTCAAAATAAGGTTTCACCTTAGAACACTTGGCTAAAGGGTATAATAAAAAATAAGTATATGATAATATCAAGTATCAATGGTGATTTTCCCTTCCCAAATACAAGCTCTCAAGCATATTAAAAAATGAAAAAGGGATCAATGAGGGTCAAAGGTAGTATATATAAAATTATTGAATAATGTCATGTATCAACAATTTCATTGACCCCTTCTAGAACGAGCGAGCCTAAAATGATATGTATATTTATTTTTCTCCAATTCAACAATGAAAAACTACAAAATATGTAATGAAATTATTGACATACAAATATGTACTTGGAAATATAGGTTTTTTATAGTTAACTTTTTTAAATTCACCATACCAAACTTTCCCTCGATAGAAATAATCTTATTCATCAACTTATTTGAGAAAGACTCCAATTTACCCTCAATCAACTTTGAATACCCAATTTAATAAAGATTCAATTCATTGCATATACTCAACAAAATGATGAATTGATTTTCTTCATTAAACACAATATGTATATATTTTTTAAAATTTACTGTAGTATACATGTCATCTTTCTCAATTCAACACAATCTCCATGCCTTCTTTTTCAATTCATTACAAAAATTTAATAAAACGATGCACTTCTTTTCTCAATAACATCTTATTAACCCAAATACGATAATCTTAACATTTACTCCAACTTAATATATGACTTTACCAGATACCAAATTGAATCAAAGACTCAAATCATATTAAAATAGAAATATATTATCCTTTTAACACCCTGACGTCATCTCTCAATGAAGAAAATTAAGTCATGTTATTATTATCTTTCGAGATGATAAGTCTAGTAATTTAAGGAGAATTTTCAGACTTTTCTACTCACACAAATGATTCCAAAATATGGGAGTGAAGAATGCCTGATAATTAAAAGGATCGCATATCATAAGCCTAGTCGTCGTCCCGCCAAAGCAAAAACTCGGAGAACATATATTGGTCGGAGAAACTCATTGGAAGAAACTCGAATGGCTCGTTATTATCGTTGAAAAATAAATCTTGATCGGCTGTTGTCTCCGTTTGAAGTCCTGTAAAGTCCAGTGTGAAATCCCTCGCACTAAATTCCATTTCGGCTTCTGTAAAACTGGGCTTGTCAGACTGAAACAGATTCAATCCCATCTGCTCATCTTTAGCAGTGGCCTGGTTTACCTCAGGCTGTGGAACAGTCTGTTGAGGAGGGCAGCGCAGAGACGATTCATGTGTTGTGAAGCTTTGCACTACGATTTTAAAGTTGGCTACGTCGGTCTCTACAAAGGGGGTATCGATGTATCGCACAATTACTCTCTCCATGGATGATGTTGAGCACTTTTTTTTCTGTTTTTCTGAGGGTGAATACTAACAATACTTTTAACTAAAATCAACCGCTGTGTTTCAGCGATCCCCTTGGTTCACAATTATATGTCATATATAAATTAACTAGGAATAAATAAAGAGTACGGATATAATGAATTCGAAAACTATCAAGACATAAATTATTAATAGAGTAAAATCTTGAAACAATATTTAAAATTGAATTGTATTGAATGATTTGAAATAATTACAAACCTAAATCATGCTTAACTAAGCTTCAACTCAGAATTTAGAGTTGACATGCAAAAATTCAAAAAATTTAAATCTAAAAATAAATCTCTATTTTTAACAACCGCTATTTATAGTAAGTTTTGCATGCAAGTACGTGTAGCTCTTAAAATCTCCCTAAATACTCTAAACACTATAATTAGCTTATGGGATGGAATTCAACCGAAGTTGACGTATGATTCTAAAAATATACAATTTCTAAAAATAGAAAATTATTGAAAAAATCATTAAACGTTAATTTCAAACTTTTAGAGGATCACATATGGCCTCCGAAAAATATTAAAATCAACTCTAAAAGGAAGAGTTCAAATGGAGTTACGGGTCAAATGTTATGGTCTCCGAAAGATTCGTCTATTTTTTTTGCATCAAGATAATTGATTCAACACTATTTTGAAAGCCTTTCGTTATTGTTTTGACGTGACATCCAAAATAACATTCAATCCAAAGGAATTAACTTATATATATATATATATATATATATATATATATATATATAAGTTAATTCCTTTGGATTGAATGTTATTTTGGATGTCACGTCAAAACAATAACGAAAGGCTTTCAAAATAGTGTTGAATCAATTAACTTATATATATATATATATATATATATATATATATATATATATATATATATATATATATATATATATATATATATATATATATATATATATTGTGTGTTAAATTTTAATATATATATATATATATATATATATATATATATATATATATATATATATATATATATATATATATATATATATATATTGTGTGTGTGTGAAATTTTACACAATCTCTATTATTCGTGTAGTTGCTAATCATTGTATGGGTTGGGATGAAATTTATTGTTAGTACAAATTGTCACTTAATGAATGTATCTCCTTAAATGTATTAAGGAAATGCGATGGTTTTAAGAAAAGTCTGATACTATATAGAATAAGTATTAGAAAAATATTTAAGGCTAATTTAAATGTAAATTCGAATCAAAATAGGGTATAGGTAAACTATAAAAGAATGTGTTAAATTGTTTATTTACAAATAATATTTTGAAATGAGTTGAGTATGTTTTTGTTGAAGAAATATTGTATTAAAAGATTAAAATATATGATTGACAATGATCCTTCTACCTATGATAACATGTAGTACCGAATAAATATAAATTAAGTTTTCCAGCAAAGTTGCAACACACTATTAATGCTATATGTTTTGCTTTCAAAATTTTCACATTTAGTTGATATGGTAACTTAATTTAGATTTAAATTTAATTGGACACAAAAATATTAATATGCATCAAACATTAAGTTTATCATGGTCCTCTTTCATAACTACAATTCACCTTAATTTGTTTGACAAGGTAAATATAAAGTGCATCTTAGCAATCCATTGTTGACAAATTTAAAATATTTAACTGATGCATTGAGATATAATTATATGTATAAGTGAATAAATATTCACACATTATAAATAAAATATTATAAAAATAACTATGTGATAGAACAAAGAAGCTTTTCGTTATCCAAAAAAAACTATATATAAAAAATGTGTAAGTATTTGTCTAAGTTTGAAAATCATAACAATGAAGAGTACATAGGGGTGGGCCCAAGAATGTTCATACAATCAGGGAACATATGCTACTATTTCTATGGCCAAGGGCGAGGACTAAAAAACATAAAAACTCATACACAAGTTCTTCTTTTCACATGTCTGTGTTAAATAGGGCGTTTGTGCTTTTTGTGTCTCTATGATTGTTATCTTAACCAGATCATATAATTATGTTACCCAATATTAATAATATTTAAAATCAAGAAACTCGAAAGGGATAGGCTAGCGGTGTGTGAGTTGGGTGCTAAAAATGGGAGGTATTGGGATTGCCATTAGCAAGTCATTATTGAGAGTGTGGGCTGAGAAGCGAGATATGTATTTTGAGGGTGGTATGAGTGGAGCATGAATTCAACATGTGTTCATGGTATAGTCTAGTAATGCTATGGAGGAAGTTAAAGCCTTGGTGGGTTAAGTTTATCTAGTTACTCCATGCAGAGTAAAGATAAACCTAGATTTAACGTCTCTTTTCCTTAACAATTTCATGTTGGTTGTGGAGGATAAGAGTTTCATGAAAATGGTGGTAGAGGGGCTGATAAGGCCGTATTTTTAGCTAGGTTTGGATGAGTTCATTACAAATTTTACCGATAAAATCCAAATTGAATTACCACTCTTGGGTAGGTAGACGACTAGTCTTATCATTCTCTTAAGATTCTAGGAATTAGAGGTGTGTTTGGTTGAAGCTTTGGCATTCATTGATCAAGTGCAAGGAATGTTATCATCTTCAGTCTATTCTGGGAAGTGGATCACTATGATGAATGTTGGTGCTCTAAGGTTTCCCCTCCCTTCACTTAGGGCATTGATGGAGCTGCATTATTCTAATTCGATGTAAGTTGTGGTAAGGTTGTTGGTTAGGATGTTTGGAGGTGGATGCGGAATGCAAATTCCCAATAAGTTCATGGAAGCCACATTGGCTGGGGTGACTCATCACATAAGAGAGATGGTAGCAATCATTAGGGATAGTCTAAGCTCGACTTCAAAAGTGGTAGTTGGGTCAGGGGAAGGCAAGTAGATGGTTAGGGCAGGTTCAGTTGTGGCTTTGGGGGTGTTTGGTGAGGCTTCACAGGAGGAGGTGGTTGTGGATGATGCAGGAGGGCATATGGTAGCCACCTTGCTTGATTGGATGAATGGTGAGCCCTCTTCCAAGGTGGTGTAGCATTGTGTCTCTTTTTCTTTTCTCACAGGTAATTTTTTTAGAATTTGAATAGTATTATCAAATATATTATTTTAGTTGTTTGTTGGTTTAATCTTGGTGGGATTGTGTACCCTTGATGTAATCTTGATTCCCTTTTCTTGAACTTAAGTTATTTGTGATTATTTTTGTGCTTCTTATTCCTTTGTAGATTTATATCCAAAACTTACGAAATATTTGGTTCGATTTATACTATAAATGAGAACCTCCTTTAACCCTTGATCATCTATTAAAAAATTAAATAAAAATTATATTTAATATAATCTACTCTACACAAACTAAATACAAAATTTAAATGTATATATTATCTTATAATTTTTGGCCTCCCAAAAATTCCAATACACTTTAAACTTTGGACTACATAATGACAAACTTTTTACAAAACAATTTATTATATAATTTGTTTTAATATATACCCTTAAAAAAATAATAATAAATTGTAATAACCAAACTCTAATGTGTAGCCGACATTTATAATATTTCACAATATAATTATATGTTGCACTAACAAGGTTTTGTGTTTTTGGGACCATATAATATAATTATACTTTTATTAAAAATAAAATAGGTATGCCGTAACATGTGTCATTGTTCTAAGAATTCTTTGTATTGCGCTGATGATTTTAGAAGATACTTATCCACGGTAAGAACGGAATATTCCCTCGATAGTTAAAAATCAAAGAAAAAGAAAATCAAGTTGATTGAATAAAAACGTATATAATGTGACGTCTCGCTAAGCGACTGCCATGGAAAGCGAAGACGGACCACAACATTTAATAAAACAGATTCGCCCAAATATGGACCGCTCATATGCATTCCATATGATCTGTAGAGCCTTATTCCATCGTACATGATGGGACTCATTGGAGCTTCGAGGTTGACAAGACTTTGATTGTAAAACTTAGTTTCATCATAGAATAAATGTAAGATATTGTCGATGAGATTAATCAGATATATTTATTATTATTATTATCATCATCAAAAAAATTTGTTCTCAGAATTGAAAACAATTTCAAAAAAATTTGGTACTTAAATTATTATCTTATACATTACAACTTTTATTTTTAATTCAAAAAACATCATATTTTAATTCTCGCTTCTATTCTATTTTGAGTGCTCTTGTAATCCCCTTAAAACCTCCACCAATAACTGTTTGACTAACTAATAATAATACAGCAGTGTTAACTAATATATCTCCAAAAACTTATTTCTCTACTTGCTCCATAATATTAACTTGACCACTTGCTTCATTGCTTTGAAGACTACAGAATTGTTTGTCTCTGCACTTTACTCATTTGCTTATTGTAGTTGGACTAAAAATCTAATAGTTAGAAACCGTCTCATTCATATATATATAATCAGCAATAAGGATCATGATAAAGTATTACTTTAAAATTTTAGAAAATACATTTAAAAAATAAGTTTAACAGATTTTAGGTTATTGCACACTAGGCAGTTGCCAACAGAAACAACAAATTTCATAAGAGTTTCAATGCGAATTATTTTTTTCCTGCAGCATCAACTTTAAAAAAAGAAGAAGAAAGAATTAGTTTTTTTCCTACAGCATCAACCAATCAACCCTGAAGAAGAAGAAGATGAGAAAAAAAAATCAACCAAACTTGAAGAAGAAGAAAAAAAAAAAAAAACCCACCACTATCTTTGGCTCCTACAAAGAAGCCCATGGCATGTCACAAACATTCTGTACCTTATTCAGCATAGAGTGCCTCATCAATTTTCCAAATCAAAAGATCCGAGAGTTATTTTTTGTAGGTGTCAAGGAAAGGGATCATATAATACCATTCCAAATATCTTCATGATAGTCTAGCAACAAACATAGTAGGTCTCAAAGCCTTTGACAAACTAGAGATAGGAACCAACTAAGGCCAAGCTGCTCGCTGCCTATTGAGTCTTTTGCAAAATTCACTGACAGGTTATGGTTTTAGGGATAAATAAATATGTCAGAATAGAGGAAAAATGAGAAGGAAATTTTATTTTATCAATGTGTTTGTAGCAATATAAGTAATTTAAACAAGATTTTGGCAAATTTTATAGTGTTACAAGCACCGATTAATCATTAGGCAAAATAAATTATGCAATTGACAATGATTCTGGATTTTAAAAAACAGATTCCAGTCTATTCCAGGCAATAAAACATGCAATCAATATATTTAATCAAACATGCGTAGATGGGTAATAATATCAGTCTCACTTGCAAACATGTAATTAAATTTTCCAAATAGGAAAACAATCAGAGAAATATCTCAAAACAATAGAATCCTGACCTGGATTTGAAGAACAACATATTTGGATGTAGTGATGTGAATCCCTTAGCTCTTGGTGTGGCGACCTCCAAATTTGTATACTAAGGACTCCACATGACTGAAGTGACATTATAGCATGTCAAAATTCAAGCTTTAGGTTACGTAGGCATGAAACCCTGAAAGAAGATGAACTAGGGAAGAAAGGCAAACTTTTAAGACAAAAAAAGATCAAATTGGAACTTATTTGGATGCAAAACGGAACCCGGACCAAAGTAGTAGGCCGGATGGTGAAGACAAACAAGTTCGATAAAGCCTGTTTCGATGATTAGTGGCTTTTACTATCCAATTTAACCTTAATTAAATTTATACGTTGTATACTGGATTACAATATTTTCTCTTTAGTAGGAAATGAGCCTGACTTTTAGCGTGTCTGCATCCTATAATGTTGTTTTTTTCATAGCTAGTAATTTTCTATTTAAGAGGATGGTACATAATTGTTATTGGAAAATATCAATTTCTTCGATTGTAGGTAGGTGATGGTGCTTGATAGCATATATCCCATTTCAGAACTAGTGTGTTGTGCCCTAAGTCATCATGGATAGCATAATTATAGTATTACTTTACCATGCAAAGAGAAATACTATTAAAATGAAATTTGAATGGATATTTTTCATTATTTTCCACCGTATCTTATTCTAGGTATTCAACAACTCATACTCTACACGTTTAAGGGTTTTGTCTTACGTAGATATGTTTTTTGAAGCACCTTCCATATTGTTACATTTTAGATCAATGATCACTGATCTCTCACAGTACTGCTATCATTTGAGATTGACCGCTACTGCGTTGATGCCTAAAATGGATAGGATAACTTATTAACATAGCCTAAGGCTATGGTTCCATGGAGGGAGGTTTACTGAAAGTTATCAGCAGTAGTATTGAGAAATTTAAGTAGTCTTTTTCAATTTATTGGTTTCATTTAGCGAGAAATTTTATGATGTAGAGATCGAACTTCTAGAGGTCATAATTTTTTATTCGTGATACTATTTGAGTTCTTGTTTACACTAAAATGACTATTTTGAAAAGTCTAATTCGGCCATAACCTGCTCTATTCAGTTACAAATGTTAAAAAAAAAAATGGAGATCATTCGCGGCCATCTAAGGGTTCAAAAATGCGTTTTAATATTTTTTCAAGAATTTTTCATTTTTAGTAGTAGCATATTTTTGTAACCAGACATGAATTTTAGTTAAAATTCTAACTTGAGTTTTTAAAGGATATGTAGATATTTTTAGGCTCATCTGAGCTTACATGCAAAACTTACAAAAAATAGCAATTGAAAATTACTAAAAGATGAAAGTTACTAAAAAATAATAATTTTCTGAAAATTGCACGGGTTAGTTCGCTTTAGGTAGCTTTTGATTTATTAATTAATTTTTTAATTATGCATGTCAACTCCCATTCTGAGTTGAGATTTATTTAAAGACTCTTATGTAATATTTTATTCATTCAATGAGAATTAATAGAGAAGTTTGCTTTCATGCAATTTATGAGTTTTATGCCTATTAATATTTTGCTTAGGTAGTCTTGTCCTCATCGTTTTGCCTTAGAGAAAGTTCTAATCTTGGAGGTAATAAATTTTTGAATTGATATTTTCATATTCTGTTACAATATTACGTGATTGAGTAATATGTGCAAGAGACAGTGAGAGGATAAAGACTAAGAGAAATTACTCAGATGAACATAAATACGGAAGAGTTGCAGTGGCAAGTGGAACAATTAACCATAATTATCACAAATCAACGACAAAGGTGAGTTGAAGATAAAATAGAGAAATAAATAGATCATAAAGATGAAATTCAACAAAAAGAGGAACGAGAACAACCACCATCAATTGAAGAGAGGATGTTTAAGGCTTTAGAGGCAAGGAACAAAGGATTCAAGATTTAAGTCCTAAATTATGGAGGTAGATTAAAACCAAAAGAGTTGATCGATTGGATGAACAAGGATATTTTTTTCGAATGAAAAACTCTGAGAGACAAAAAGAAATTAAATTTTTCATGTATGAAATTGAAAGATCATGCAATGTTGATGGGATCAACTATAAAAAGAGAGACATAGAAAAGGAAAACAAAAGATTAGCATGTGGATCAAGATGGATAAGAAGTTGAGGGATAAATGTTTTCCTATGGATTATACACAAACTATATATAGAAGATTCTAGAATTTAAGATAAAATGTTCACAATATACAAAAGTATACAGATGAGTTTTACTAGTTTTCCATACGAGTGGAACATGATGAAATAAAATAACATAAGGATGAAAGGTATGTAAATGGTTTAAATTTTTTTATTCAAGATGAATTGAGCATGCATATAATGCTTTGTGTGGAGGAAGATTATCAATTAGATTTGAAGGGAAAATAAAAAAATAGAGAGAATTTCAGAAGATCAACTAGGCCAAGAAGATGATAATCCCCTCTAGTAAGGGGATGAGGTGGGTTCAATACAACTAGAGATGGGTTTAATACCACTAGAGGGAATCATCACATGGTGTAGAAAGACAAGAAGATAATCGACAAGGTTTTAAATACCAACAGAGAGGAAGAAAATTTTAGAGAGGATGAGGCTATAGTGGCACTAGATGGTGGTTTCCAAATCTACGTAGGTCTTATGTTTGTTATATATGTGGAGAAGAAGGTCATAGGACGTTTGAGTATCCACACTATAATGAACAAGAAATGAGGCAAGAGGATTGCTCAAGAGTGAATTTAGTTGATGTTGAGATAGAAGAGAAAAATAGTAAAGTTACAACAATAGATATTGGATAAAATCTCATAATGAGGAGAACAATGATTTCTCCAAGAAATTAACAAGTGCAAAATAAGGAAGGTGGTAATGCACAACTACAAACAAATATTTTCAAAATACGGTTTACTTCAAAAGGTAAGTGCAAAGTAAGTATAAATGGTAGTAGTTGTGAAAATATGGTTTCTAAGGACATGATTGAGAGACTAGGTTTGCAATGTGAAAAAAATTCTTGTCCTTATCAGATTTCATGGTTTAATAAAGAGAGTGAAGTTAAAGTAGATAAAAGGTGTTTAATAGAAAATTTTATAGGAAAAACTTATCAGGATGAAATATTGTGTGATGTTATACCAATGGATACATGTCATCCATTATTGGGAAGGCCATGGAAATACGTCAAAAAAATAATTCATGATGGAGCAATGAATACATATACTTTCTGAAAATGTGGTACAAAGGTAATTTAAATATTTTTTAATTATAAGGGAAGACAAAAAACATGATATCCAAATTTTTTTTACCAAAGACATGAAAAGGACAAGTTGTTGTTATACATTAATAACAAAGAAAGGGTAGTCTTGAGCCAAAAATGGGTGGTGGGTTTGTTGACCAGGCATGATGGGAGGCCAAGAACCTAGTCCTAGAAGTTATTTGCCACTCTGGATGTATTGATAGTGATAATTTTTAGTCAAAAATCATGAAAATAAAGTTATGTAACTATAACTTTAGCTTTGACAACATTTATTGTTAGTGTTGTTTTGATCTTAAACAATAGTTAGAATGTGCTTACGAGTGGACTTGGATGTCATGATCATTGGAAAACATGTAATTTACTTATCTATAAGTGCTCAAAGTGATAGATTTTCACTTGGAGGTCCTAGAGGCTAAAATTTTAGTTGGAGCTCAAGAAGTTATCTCTTCACTGCTAAATAGTTGCATTTTAGGAGCTGTTACTTTAACTTTTGCCACACATTAATCTCAATATTTATATGGAATTGATCTAGGATGTAATTATATGGATTATACATTCACATGAGGGATCTTATGGATCATTTATATGACTTACTAATTTTATTTTATGCATGTCTGAAGTTAGGATAAAAATTATCATTATTCTTGTGTTGGGAAGGGCATTCTTGAGCCCAAAATGGGTGGTGGGTTTTTCAAATAGGCATAATGGGAGTATAATAACCTAGTTTTGAACATTATCTACCTTTGAAGAAAAGGTTGGTAGTGCAATTTTTAGCCAAGAAGCATCATAAATGGAGTTCTCCAACTACAATTTCAACTTTGACAATATTTGTTGTCATTATTTTTTTGCTCCTAAACAATAGTGAAAATGCACTTATAAGTGGTCTTTGATGTCATGGTAATTTTAGCACATGTAATTTTCCTATTTATATGTGCTTGAAGCAATGGATTTTCACCTGGGTGTCCTAGAAGCAGGAATTTTAGTTGGAGCTCAAGAAGTGTCTTCACTACCAAAATGTTGTATTTCAGGACCCGTTACTCCAAATTGTGCCTTGTATTGATTTATAAGTTTATAAAGACTTGATATAACATAAAAATAGAGGTATTTCACATGCATATTATGTATCTTACAATTTTTCCATATGACATACTATTTTCATTTTACACATGTCTGAAGTTATTCTAAAAACTAACATTTTTCTTGTGTTGGGAAGGGCATTCTTGAGCCCAAAATGGGTGTTGGGTTTGTCAACCAATTAATTTGGGAGGCCTAAAAATTGGTCTTGAATGTTTTCCTCTACTATAGACTTGTTGGAAATGCCAGTTTTTCAGCCACTAAGCACTAGAAATAGAGTTATACAATTGTAGATTCAACTTTAACAACATTTATTGTCAGTGTTTCCATGTTCTTGAATAGTAGTGAAAATGTGTTTATAGGTGGAATTGGACATAAATTTTATTAGAGAACATATGATTTGTCTATTTAGAAATGCTCAAAGTGATGTATTTGCACCTAAGGATCCTAGAGGTAGAAATTTCATTTGGAGATCTAGAAGTTATCTCTTCACTACCAAAAATTTTCATTTTAGAACTCATTACTGCAACTTGTGCCACACATTGCTCTCTAAGTTTTTACAAACTTGATTTTGGATTCAATTATATATATTTTACATGAATAGGAAGGATCTTATAGTTTATCTATATGACTTACAATTTTTATGCATGTTTGAAAGTAGGGTAAAAGTCAACATTTTTCTTGTGTTGGGAAGGGTCTTTTTGAGCCTAAAATGGGTGATGGGTTTATTGACCAAGCATGATGGGAGGCCAAGAACCTGGTCCTATATGTTATCCACCATTTTCAATGTGTTTATAGTGACAATTTTTCTTGATGAAACACTAAGAATAGAGATATCTAACTACAACTTCAACTTTGATAACATTTGTTGTCAGTGTTTCTATGAAATAGAATAGTAGTTATCTTCCCCTAAGGTATTTTAATATTTCTTAAGGTATTCATACAAATTTTTAGGATCATTTCATGATTTTCAATCATGGGTTGATCTTGGAATAAGTCCTAACTAGTTTTTAGATAGAGTGATGTTTGTCTAGAAGATTTTTCAGACTAGAGTGAAAGATTAAACCAACCATGAAATTATTTCATGCCCCCAAACATCTATTAAGGTAAGTTTGATGTTAAAAATTAAAACTATGAAATCATATTTAAGTCTATAAAGGAGGATAAGATTTTAAAAAAGTCACACCAATCCTCCATACTCCTAGATCATCTCCTGGCTTGAAACAAGGTAAAGCAAATGATAAGAGTCTCGAAGCATGATCTCAATATTCATAGTGTTATTCCATCTAGGTTTCAAATCATTTCCAATAAGAATGCAGGTTTTTAGGCTATCTTAAGAAGTGTGTTATCCCTAAGCAAGATTATAGGTTCTCATTTAAGGGTTAAGATTCAAACATGAATGTTATGGGTTTATGTAAGCTCTTATGAGTCATTACACCTATTTGTAGGTTTGTACTTGATCTTCAAGAGTCATTATGAAGACTATATAGTAAATTATAAGAATTTTTAGAGAGAGAGAGAGAGAGAGAGAGAGAGAGAGAGAGAGAGAGAGAGAGAGAGAGAGAGAGAGAGAGAGAGAGAGAGAGAGAGAGAGAGAGAGAGAGATCAAAAAGGCTATTAGAAGCTAAAAAATTATGTAGAAGGCTGCAAGGAGGATGAAGGAGGGTCATCAATGCACTAATTACTATCATTTTGAGGAAAATGAGACTATTTAATGACCATTATGGAATCTCTCCTTGTACCCTCCTAAACTTCATATTCATCTCTAGAATCTCTCCTTTGGGAATTAAGGAGTTTCCCTTCTTCATTCTTCTTTATTTTTATATTATTCTCTCTCACATGGATTATACTATGGTTTCTGGATATTATAATTGGGAATTTATTCCAAATTATCTCTTTTCCATGGTAATTTGTAGTTTCTATCTCTAAAAATAAGATTCTATTTCGCAACTCATATTAGACTTCAACAAGATTTTATCTTTATCTCTATACACTAAGAGAAATTCTTAAAATTATCCACTCTCCAATGTAATATTATCTTGAACAACCTATAATAAAATCAAGTAGGCTTATTTTTCAAAACCTCCACTAGACTCAACAAGTGTATCACTCTCTTTCAGACAGCTCTCTTCATAGTATTTGTTCCCAAATAGACAATAGGATATAATTACATTAGATAAATGACTAAGGAATGTTTATAACATGCTAGTAGACTTTTAGGGTCATGAATACAAGGTTCATGCCCTTATGACCAAATTGATTCCTATATGACCAATCTTATGACTTTTAAACCTATCTAAGGGCCTTGTTTCACGTAAATTTTGATTTATTTCTTGGAATAAAGTTATAAAACTTAAAATAAGGGTGAGGAACTAGTAGAACCTAAATTTGGTTTACGCTTCATGAACTATATGGTTTGAGATACTCCTCTTTGTCTAGGGAGGAATGATTTGTAGATTAAAAAACACTAAATAAATGGTTGATTATTTATATATCATGGTGGATTGCCTAGCAAGCTAGATCCAAAAAGCACAAGCTTCTTTAGAGGATATCAATCCACACTTTTAAATAATTGAATTCTAAAAATGAAAGATAAATTGCTTGAATGAATAATAGAAGATACTGAAATAAAATACAAGATGTGCTTGAAAGAGATGAATTCACCTCATTGTAACAATAAATAGTTGAATATTAATGCTAAATAAGTCAGATATGGTTTAAAAATTAGGGTAATGTTTTGTGATCAGGAAGAAAGTCATAAAGTGAGATTTGGTTAGGGTCTAATAGGTCAAATAAGCTTTCTATTGTAAATGTCACACAGTGACCATTGACAGTTAGGTGAACCATCGATGGTTAGGTAACTATAAGTGGTTTGATGATCATTGGTGGTTGGGTGTATATCATCAATGGTTAAGTGACTGTCAATGGTTATTATCATATTTGGCTTAGGTAATGGTAGGTTTGGTTTGAAAGGTTTCTAAGACAAAAAAAATAACTAATTCCTGAAAATAGATACTTAGCTCTATTAACTAAAGGATGCTGAGGTGAGTGGTTGAAAATTAATTCGGGATCATGGTGCAATTTTGGTAGAGTTTTAGTGTCATGGCTATTATTGATGAATTGCAACACTTCTACTCTTTAAACTGGTTACTGGGTCACTAGAAAAATACCTACAAAAGACGTTCTGATCCAAGAAGTTCTAATAATTGTTGATTCTCTCTGATGGTTATTTCTCTTCTTTTCACCTCCTCCTCCTCTTTTTTTATAGAAGGAAAGGGGAGGTGAAACAATAAGTTCAAACAAGGTGTCAAGATGTCATCTAATTTTCATCTTAACATGTATAATTATGTGAATGGTTAAGAATAAAAAAGTAAGGTAGAATTGAGCTAGAGTTAACCCTGAAGGAAATTAAAGGCTAACCATTAGTGATTGTGTCTAACCATTGAAAATTAGGGGTTGACCATCAATTAACTCCAAATATGGTTAAAAGAGACTTTGAATAAGCATGGAAAATATTCAAGTAACTCCAAATATGATGTTATAATAAAAATGAAACAAAATATGATGTGTTAATGCTCTAAGATGATTAAATAAAATGCTTGTAAAAAAAAATTTAATAGACACATGTATGTTTCTTGAATAAACATAAACAATATTTGATTTAATTATATATTTTTAAAATCATGATATAAAAATTCATCCTGGTTAATAGTCTAATAGGCCTTATGAGCAACACACTTGCTTAGGATCCATTAGATTTTATTTTTCAAAAATTCTCACTATTGATAGAGCTCCTAATCCCCACCTCATCTAATTCATGGTCATCAATATATAAAAATTATATTGATGTCATAAAATTAAAAAAAAAAAAAAAAAAAAAATTCTTCTTTGTTTAAGTTATAGAAAAAAGAAATTGAGTGATACTTTTTATTTCACACCAAAATAATATTTTCATTTTTGAGCACTGAAGCTAAACCAGGAAGGTTAACTACATCTAATTGTATAAATAGGATTCCTTCATAAATCCATTCGATATTTCCTACCAGTGGATACCATGCATACCTTCAATTTTGTAATCATATTTCTAGTTGAAATAGGACTCTACATAGGAATCACTCGAAGAATAAAAAATCTATACAGTAATAGTCATAGCCTACAAGAGTCAATTTAAGGGAGTGTTATGCTCCCAATAATTCTATAGATCCACATGTAGACATATGATAGACTCAAAACATCGAATCTTCCATAATTTCCTTTCCATATCTATCTATTTACTATATAGATCAAAACCCAATTTAGATTTCATTCATATGCAAACATGGCTATGCCATATAGGCCCATAACCACCAATGAAGAAAGAAAGAAAGAAAGAGGGAGGAGTGCAACCTACTTTTATATATCATAAAACCTCACAAACATTAAATATATAATGGAAAGGATAAAGTTATTTTTCATGATTATAAATATTTCAATTATTTTTTATTATGAGGTTACTATAGAGACCACAATTCCTATCCTAAAATATAGATTAAAAAAAATTAAAAAAATTAAAGTTTGTCTATGAATATAACTCGGTTATACTTTATCCTATCAAACATCCTTTGTCAAATGGACAAGTATCTAACCATATGGGTTAGGCATTCTTTTACTAAATAGGTAAGCATCTAACCAAACGGGTTAGGCATCTACACATGAGTAGGTTATGCTCTAGCTAGAGACTTGACTCATCGGGATCAACCAGATCTTGAATCACTCAATGTTCACCACTCATCTCTACTAGATAAGCATAGAAGTCATCATGATAGTAACATGTATAAAACATATATCAAAAAGTTTCATTTCTCTTCAAAATTTAGCCTAAAGTCTCGGCAACCATGATGATCCAATCAGGATGCTTCCGAGTATATCACATATTTCTTATATTTAATTTGTTTATCTAAACTAAGGATTTATTATAATGGTTTTGCCTTTTCATTTAACTTTAATCTTGTTTAGCGCAAACCCTAAACCCCATCCTATTCACTTGCATATTGGAAGCATCCTTCGCTTCCCAGACTACCTACTTCCAAATAGGATCAAGGTGTAGTATACATGTATTTCTCTTTTCTATTCTAAGTTTCATATGAACTGTGAATCTGGGTATGCATCCCTTACTAGGGCCCAGTTCTTCAAATAGTTCCTTTGTGATTGCTACCCAAACAAGATCATAAAAAGTATTAGTTAAAGTCACTGAATACTTATTTAACTAAACTAGCCCTAAATCTTAACAAGAAATAGAAATAAAAATTAGCAAGCTACATCCCCTTTCTAATTTTTATTTACATCAATAATGTTTTCGATCCTTGCTTTAATCAACCTAATCCTTACAATTACTGTTGCCAAAGTTTCATTATCTGAAAGCCATATGGTTGGTGGTTTCTTGATAATAACTGGTATAACATTCTCAATTTTGATTTTCATTGCTCCTTTTTAGTGGTACAAAGTTTTGAGTAAGAAATATACTTTCTCCATTTTGTTTCATAAGTTCATAAGTTAGAATTGTCTAAGGTAGTCAAAGTCATTTTCTTATCTTGATTAGTGTTTTTGATCAAGAGGGATTATCTCACCCCTAGGTCTTAATGACATAAAATGGTCCTTATTTCTCCTTGATAGTTTATAGGGAAGATGCCCAGACATCATTATTATAGCTATGTTAGGCTATGGATACAGTAACTCAAACATTACGGTATTACCCATAAACATGAGCTAGAGGTACCGCTTAATATCGAATGTTACGTAGTTGTGTTTAACCTTAAATTCTTGATCTAAGTTTGAGATTTGAAAAGTAGAGAATAATTGAAATAAATTAATTCATTATATTTCAAAATCAAATTTTTTAGTAGGAAACATAGAAAGCAAATTTGTAACATGATCTTCTAATTTAGTCATTATGTTAATTTTCAAAAATGATATTTTGGACAATTACATCTTTAGTCTACTTAGGTAAAATTTTCTAGAAAATAACTTAATCACATGGAGTTTAAGAATGCTATTTTAAACTTGAATTTTAATGTTAAATAAATCCTTTATACGCTTGAAAGGAGGGTTTAACCCTAGAATGAAGAATTTTTATTTTCATACTATTCTTAATGATAATTGAATTCATCATCAAAGCTCAACAATAATCAAAGTAAGGGTCTGCTCAGAATGTTGTTTATGACAACTTAGATTGTGTTATGGTAATTTCATGTATCTAATCAATATTCTTGCAATCTAGATTTATGCATGTAACTTTAAAAACTAGATCAAATGTACTCCATAAATTTATAACTAAGTACATAGAAAACAAAACTCATTTATTTAATGTTATATTCTACTCTTTTCACCGAATTGGGTATATAGATCATGTTAATATTTGTAAATAGATACATAATGTAAAAATCATTCTATTTTAGTCTTCTAAAAATAATTACATTATATTTTCCGTACGATTTAAAAAAATATTATATTCATCTTACAATTTAAATAAAATTAAATATTTCTCTTACAAATAAAATAAAATAAATTATTTACCTTATAATTTATATAAAAAAAAATATTTATTTTACAATTTTTAAAATAAAATAAAATATCGACCTTACAATTTAATTAATATAAATTATTTACCTTCTAATTTCAATAAAATAAAATATTATAATTTATATAAAATAAAATATCTAGCTTACAATTTAAATAATAAAAATTATTTACCTTTCGATTTAAATAAAATGAAATATTTACTTTACAATTTAAATAAAATAATATATCTATCTTACAATTTAAATAACACAAATTATTTACCTTTCAAATTAAATAAAATATTATATTTACTTGGACCTTGTTGAAAACCTTGACTGAAATGGATATGTGGTTCGGCTTGGATTGAAATAGTTGAGAAAAAAGGTATGGCGGCAGTGTTGATCTTGGCCGAGTTAAATAAGAGAAAAAAAACTTGATATGCATCCACTTCTTCATTTTCACTTTTGCATTTTCCTTCCTTTCCCCCTCTTTATTCTATGTTGATCCCCCTTTTTTCCAAAGCGTCTCTCCTTTTAAAGCATCTCTCTCTTCTCAAGTGCTGATTTAATCAAAAAGCATTTTTATTTTCATCCCCCTAAGCATCAATCTTTATCAAGTATTTATAAACTTTCTCATACAAAAATCTTTTCCTCCTTTTGAGTGTTGATTGGTGCAACTTTAGTTAATGACTTTTGATTAGCTCCTTATGTGATAGTTCCCTCTGTTTGCATGGCTAATGCATTAGTTAATGTGGGTGATGACTAAGGGAGGTGGAGCAAATTAATTCCAAATGGAGAGAAAAGTTAGTTAATCACTGAGAGTTTACCATTATTCCCTCATGCGTGTGGTGGTAGAAGGGTCTATTAACTTGTGTCATCAAATTTGCATGATAGTAATAGAGGGTTATATATATATATATATATATATATATATATATATATATATATAGTGGTTTATTAAAAATAATTAATAATCTAAAACTATATACGATAATATAATTTATTAAAAATTTTAAAATCAACAATAAAAGAAAAACTCTATTAATTAAAACAACCTTTGGTGATTTCTAAATATTAATATGTAAACATTAAATTCATTCATTATAAATGTGAGTATTAAAATAAGATTATATATTTATTCCATTAAATTTTCCCTCGTTCACAATTATAAACATTGCATATATACATTTCTACGAAAGGAATTAACTTTAATTAAATCATAACTTGCTTTCACGATTTCCCATTGATGACTTGATAGACTTTGAAATCACAAAATTTAACTTAAAAAATCAACTCATTTCAACAATAAAGTATTAAATGAGATCCAAATTTGCTTTATGTATGAGCATGAGTCCATAGTACGAGAAGAGAGGTCGTGACAGTTACGTCATTAGAGGATGATATTTTTTAATAATGAAATAAATATTATTATTGATATAAATATATTAATATATAAGACTATTCACAAAAAAGAGGTGGTAGAGGATACGCCATAATGCCACATGAGGTCATGTTTAGGAAACACTAAATAACAAGCCATAAAAACCAATAAACAAACTAGACCTGACATAGAAAAAGCTCTGATACATCAAAAAAGAGATAACTAAGCAACAATAGCAAAGAAACTAGGAAAAGAAGTGTCATGATCAGGAGTATCACGCCATATAGAGCCTAGAAGATCTTTCTCTTCAACAACACGGTCCCCTCCAGTTCTAGTGACATCCTAGTCATTTTTCTCTTATTCTATATTATCATGTTTGAGGATGATATTTTTCAATCACATGTACTTACGAGGCTAATGCTTTCGAATTTTTCTCTATTAAAAAATCCTTAAATCTAAATAATAACTATGTGAAGGTCAGTTTCAAAGGTCTTCAAAATGCCTTCAGGGCTTACCATTATTTCCTACACTATTGTAAACATTCAAATTTAATCATTAAGTGCTTGATAATTTTTAATCTTTACATCCTTCCTTTTCATGAACCCGAAACTATCAAGGCAAAGAAAAAACCAATAGGCACATTACACATAAATTCTAAAATAATAATATCTATTGATTTGTATTGAATAAATATATTTTTTTATTAAGGATAAAGGGTAGGTTTTATATGTACTAGGGACCCTTACACTAGGAGAGAAATAAAAAGTCAAGTCCACACTTCACTCGACAATAAAATGTAAAAGAAAAATAACCAAAGAACAACTAAAAAACAACAAGAAAATGGCCTAGAATGCCAAAATTTTCAAATAATAGGTGTTGCCCAAACTACAAAAACTAAAAAAAAAAAATTAATATTTTTATTGAATAAATAAATTAATTACATACATATGCATGAAATAAACTTCAACTCAAAATTGGAGTTGACAGGGAAAATTAAAAAATCTAAAAAAAATAAAAAATTTGACCTACTATTAGCAGCTACTATTTTTAATAAGTTTCATATGTAAACTCAAACATCTATAAAAATATACACATATATCCTAAACACTAAAATTAACCTAAAAATTGAAATTAAACTGAATTTCATGCTTGGTTACAAAAATACACTAGTTCTAAAAATAGATAAAACTTGAAAAAGATATTAAGATTCAGTTTCAAACACTTAGATGGTCACATACAACCCCCTAAAAGTTTTGAAAACGTCCCTAAATGGATAGAGAGAATTATGTCTCAATTAAAATTTTTGAGATGATCATTTTGGTGTAAATGAGCACTCAAATAGAACTACAGATCAAAAGTTATGACTTCCACATCACCTTTGTTTGGTCCATTCATCATTCTGTTAGATTAAAATATATGCAAAAACATTCACTATTCTAAAAACTATCTTTCAAATACATAAAACATAATTTAGATATTTCTATTATTTTTTTAGGGACCTATAATACCTTTTCCATTAGTTTAGGACTACCCTGGGATAAAAACACCCTATGATGAATATGGACAAACTATAGCCTTGTCCACTAGCATGGACTTACTCCCTACACTCCAACAATAACGTTTACATTTGATATCTATAATTTTACCCCTCTCATGATTTAGAAAGGTTGGTTAGCATATATCTTCAAAATATTTTCCTATATAAGTACATCAAATTCATTCAAAATACATCTAACAATCACTTGACAATCCTATTGCACAGTGAGCAAAAGAGCATTATTTATTACAATCTTAATTATGCAACATTATCACAATCATAAGACAAGTTATAATATATTTTAATATAGGTCAAGGATACTGATTTTCAATATTTTAAAGAAATATATCTAGTGGTATTCATCTATTAAAGTCAAGTTTCACACATTCACTCTAAGAGGGAGAACTACATTAAACTAAGGCCCTTTTGGGATATGTAAGAAGCATTCAAATTATGTGGGTTCTTTAAGGGTAGCTCAACTATTCTATTTTACCAATTACGCTTTTTGTATTTGATATGTATTATGTTTATTATTCCAGAACTAGGGTTTGATTTTATAGCTCTTTCTTCTAAAAAATCAATACACACATAAAATCAACAAACCCTCACAAACATGTTGGTTGCATAGACAACCATGATGTATATGCAATCAATAGATAAGGCCACAGTATGTGGCCTTGTCTTAATTTATTCTAAATTTATGATTTTGAGCATGATACATTACATGTCTTTTGAGGTATCTTTCAATCATAATCAACCTACACAGTTAGCATAAAATATGTTTTAAGGAAGCTTGCATGTATATTAGTTTATTTAATATTTTTATTGATTTTTCAATTCTATAAATTATATATTTTACTTCTAAATTTGTATATTATTTTATTTCTTTTTCATTAGTTTAGATATATTAGTTTTATTCTTTTAAATTCAAAATAAATTAACCATTATGGTGAACTTGCTATATTTAGAACATTGTTTTTTGTTTTTTTGATTGTTTACTTAGGATTTCATTCAAATTTTCGTAAATTCTTCACACTAAAAGAAAACTTCAACCTTGGATATTTATTTGACACACAACAAGTTAATTTTGTTTGACCTTAGATTTAATCTGACACTAAATAAGTTATAACCTTATCACATTGGATAATATCTAACACAAAAACTCTTTCTTTCAACCAGTTAAAATTTATTGATATCTATGCACAAAAATCTTTCAATTTTATTTATCTTTATTTTCTATTTGTTTGTGCTTATTTTTATAAACTATGTTATAGTAGTTTTAAAACTAATTCATGCCTATCATTATGGCTGTAGTGATTTGTTTTATAGACATCATGGTGTGAAAGCTTATCCAAATAATCATATCTATTATACAACACTAAACATATATTTTAGTTTTCACATACCTCATGGTATATTAAAAAAACCTAGGATCCCTATTTTATACCATATGAATCTTATTTTAGACATTTTTTGTTGTGCATTTGATAGAAACATATCGACTAGGAAACTTATTCTCATTGTACCCTTAGAAATAAGTTTAGTGTCTACATGAATTTTTTTCCTCTATAGTTAGTGTTATGAAACATTGGGCCAACACTAACCAAAAAATGGGCAAGCATATTTGAGAGCCCACATAATCATTTAAACTTTTTCTTAGATCACCCTCATACCTTGATTTTTGCTTGTATTATATTCATAGTCATTAGCATCTCTTGTTCAAATTTTTATTGTATTTATAATCAAATTCATGAATGAATGGTTCTTTCATATGATAGGTAAGATTATGCAATTTCTTGTAAGATATTCTCTTGATTTAGAAAAGGCTATTAATTACATATGTACATGGTTAAAATTTAATTATATCTAAGAGTTACCTTAGAGAAATCACAAGTTCATTATACTTTTTATTTTTATAATATTCAATCCAAATTGTTATCCATAATTAATAAATTCCAAAGAAAATGTATGTTATCATTATCTAGTCAACCTGGGGGACAAGTCATCGATAAAGACTAGTTCAACATAGCTTATGCCAGTTACCACACTGGTATAGCATGCGGGAAATGAGCCCTGTGCACTCACCCAAGGTGTGAAGGAAAAGAGGATTTAAATTGGGGTCATATTATTTGTGTGATAAGAAAGCAATAGATGAGAGAGGTGGGAGACAAATATAACTAGACAACTCAGGGAACACCTCCCATAAGTGATATCAAATGACCATGCAATAAATTAGTAATAAATATAAACTCTTTTATTAAATCTAATCTCTTATATACAAGGGAAAGGATTGTCATGCTCGACACATATAACGTCCTTACCTTATAATCCATAACTCACTAACATTACTTATCTCTCCCTAATATGATTTAATGGTAGTGATCAACCATCCTAATATCTATAGGTGCATGTTAGTTCTCACTCTCTATTATTTATCAAGCTTCTCTTCTTTATCCTTAGCTTATACATTCTCTTGTTCATCTTGGTTTTACTCTTCCATCTGAACTCACTTTTTCATCTCTCAATGGCTTCTCTTCTTCCTCTTATTCTTATTCCTCTTTCTCTAAGGATTTTCTTTCCCAAGTCCATATTTGAAATATCAATTTAGATCGAGGTCAATTACCACATCATCCCTCATCGTGACACCATAAATTCATGTCAAGATCTATAACCATCTAATCCACCTATCACTTCCCCCCATAATCTCCTCTACGGTTCCTAGGTCCACATGGATCTTTCCCCAAGGTCTTACCACTTTGTCATATAGCACATGTTAGCATGGTTTTGATAGCTAACATTTATTTTATTGGAAATTAATTATAAGACACATACACAAGTCGTGTGGTTCATATTACGTGTGTCTCTTAGCTAGTTATGTGTAACTTGCCTTAAGTGTGTAAGCACATGCTTATTTGGTACTTAGCTAATTTTAGGGGTCAACATCACCCCACACTAAACTAGTTATCAATCCCTAAACAATGATTTATTCTTTTTCTTACCCTCCTTGTGAAATCAAGTGCCCTAAAAGCTTCTTCATAAATAACTACTCTATTTGGGATTGTATTATTATGCAAGCCTTTTATACATGATTCCTCATGAGATGATTTTACTTCTTTTAATGGTATCCCTACGTGCCTTCTCAAACTGATCTAAAATCTACCTTGGGGAGTTGTTCTTATGTCTTTCTTCTCAGTCTTTTTCATATGTCTATTCATCATGAGACCAATACTCAGGCCCTATATCCTTTCCCATTCCACTCCTAGGGTCTAAGTATTCCCCTAGTGTTACTATCTTGCTCTCCTATAGGGGACCACTTTGACTTCTTCCTAAGGGTAACTTGTCCAGTTCTTGTCACCTTCTCTTTAGGTTAATCTTCTCAACAAACTTTCTCTATGAATCCTCTTGTAAAGGTTTATTATACCCTATGATTATGAGTACTTCAATCTCACTCCTAATTGTCATTGAGAGGGGCACCAGTTTCTTGGGGCACTGAACGTTTAAATGGATAGATTTTGAGAGGACCAAACATCTACATGCTTCTTAATGGACACATGTCCTTATTAGTGTGTCACTGGTGTTTCATCGATGATAGAAGAAAACTTCATATGGTGGGCTCACATTTCATCTTTCTTAGCCCCAGCCATTAGGGACTTTCTTTTATCTCCTAACAAGTCTAGCTAAACACTACTTGGATAGGTAGCATAAAACCATCTAGTATTCTCTCCTTGCCTCGCCACCTAATATTCTCCTTGAAATCCTTGGTTATTTTAATCACACAATACCACTTTGCACATCCTTTAGTCATGGCATGACAATATCTCCTTGTCATGCACTCACACTCACCAAATTTGATTTATTATTTCCATTCCTTCTAATCAAATTCATGCATGGGATTTTCCTGAGAAGTTAATGTCTTGTTTGGTGTTATTTGGCCTCTACTCATTTGCATGTGATGGAGGCCAATGAATCTATCCTAAGTCATCTTCTGTTTGAATCTTATGTATGCATTTCTCAAAATAAACATGCTATCTTACAAAGACTTGCTCTTCCATAATCTTGTTTTAGAAAGCATACGCTTTGCATGGTGATTTACATAATAGAAATTACTTTCATATTTGGGGATTATTTATAGAAACAGCGAATTTTTATTTTTTTTGGAGGTAAAATGCAGATTTGTACACAGCAATGCTGTGTGAATAAAGATTCGGTGGGTGTTGATATAACATTAATGACGATTTTTTTTTATTACGAACGGCGCTCATTTATGGCCAAAGAATTTGTATCCATGTAGTTCATTACGTCGGATTTATTCATGGCCCATCAATATAAATACAATGGAAACGATAGTAAATGCTATTATAAAAATGTTTTCAGTGTTCCCAATTCCTTGGCAAGTATGAACTCTTGGCAAGTTTGTACAAAATGATGAAAATATTTACAAGAGGACAAAAAGCTCAATCATGAAAAATTTCGAAAATTAATGTAAGTGATTGAAAATCAAATAATATTTTTATTATTTTTATAAATAAACATTTTAAATAATTGCATAAATTAAAATATATTTCATAAATTTTAAAACAACACTTACATGATGGATAAAGAGTTGCACATTCAAGATTCACGTAAAGGTTATTTGTCGAAAAACTTAGGTCAAAATCTGGAATAAATTTTGGAATATAATTTCGTATAAGATATGTAGAATATATAATCATTACAATTAATTATTAAATTTGTTTCAAAATATTTATTAATATGTATAATTATATATTTTTGTTTCAATATAATTATATTTATTTAAGTTTTTATGAGATTAAAGGAGTTAAACATGGATGATGGGTTCATCAAAAATTTATCAAAACTTGAATATTTACACTATCTATGTTTAGCATCAGTATCAGTCAACATCTTCTATTAAAGTTGAGCTTCATCTTATATTTTTCATACAATTTGACAGTTACTTGGGTCTTCAAAATAAAGTTTCACTTCAGAACATTTGGTTAAAAAGTGCAATAAAAAACAAGCATACAATAATATTGAGTACCGATTGTAGTTTTCTCATCCTAAAGGCAAGCTCTCAATCATATTAACAAATGGAAGAGGGATCAATGAGGGGGTATGACATATGAAACTGTTGAATAATGTCACATGTATCAACAATTTCATCCATCGTTTCTGGAACGAGCAGGTCTAAAATTATATGTATATTTATTTTTATCTGATTTAATAATGAATAATTACAAAATATGTAATGAAATTATTAAGATACAAATATAAACTTGGAAAGATAGGTGTTCTACAATTAAAATTTGAAATTGACCATGCTGAATTTTCCCTCGATTTAGTATAGGTATAATTGAATTCATCCTCAATTTATTGGAGACAAGATTTCAATGCAATCTCCATGCCCTCTTCTTCAATTCATTGCAAACACTTAATAAAATGACACACTTCTTTTCTCAATGGCATTTTGTTAAACCTAAATATCTTAATCGAACATTTCCTCTAACTTAATGTGTGACCATAGTAAATACGAACTTAAGTCGGAGACTCAAATCATGTTAAACTAGAAATAAATTCTCCTTTAAGGACACCCCAATGTACCTTTTAGTAACAAAAAATCGAGTCATATTATTATTATTATCTTTCAAGATTAGAATACAAAATTCTATTGAATTGAAAGTCCCTTCAATTAACAAAGAAACTAAGTCCAAGAGAACGGTTCAATAAAGTGTTAAAGTAAATAAAGAATATAAAATTAGAGATTACTAGAATTAGATCCGGATATTTAGACAACTATTACTATTGAATGTTTGTATATTAATAAAAAGTGCACTGATGTTTTATTGATTTCTTGTTTGCTTTGTAGTTTGATAGTTTGCTGACCCTGAACTTTAATTCTGTTTGTTGTTGTATTTAATTGTTTTTACCTTTCTAATTTTATATAAAATTTGAGAACTTTTCAAACTTCTTATTTATTATAATAGTAATAATTAAAAAAAAAATTCAAAAAATTACCATTTCATGACACTTGTTTAATTTCAAAATAAGATAAATAATTTTTCATACAAACTCTATTCTTCTTTAATATAAATTATTTTAAAATTAAAATATATAATCATTCATGATAAGAAATAAAATGTATCGTAACTCATAACTTACAATTTACCACAATCACATACCCTACACACATGCACCTGAAGTTCGCTTGAAGCCAAATCTCACAGATGTAAGTGGGGCTAAAGCTCACCAAAATTAACTCAAGGTCCCTGACAAATCTGCAGTACTTTTAATATAAACATGACATTTTTAAAATTTTGATAAAGAAATTTCACCCCTTAATGAATTGCCACCTCATGTTTGTTTTGATAAAACTGTTGCGAGGGCTTCTAATTGTTAATAGCCATGTGACGTCAGCATAGCGCGCCCTTGCTGTGCTTCCAATTTTCAATAATGCAAACAAATTTCAATATTTTTTTAACGAGAATTTTCAGTCTTTTCTGCTCACACAAATGATTCCGAAAAACACTAGCGAAGAATGCCTGATAATTAAAAGTATCGCATATCATAAGCCCTGTCGTCGTCCCGCCAAAGCAAAACCTCGGAGAACATGTCTTGGTCGGAGAAACTCATTTGACGAAACTCGAATGCGTCGTTATTATCGTTGCAGAATAAATCATGAGCGGCTGTGGTCTCCGTTTCCAGTCCCGTAAAGTCCAGAGTGAAATCCCTCGCACTAAATTCCATTTCGGCTCCAGTAAAACTGGGCTTGTCAGACTGAAATCCCATTTGTTGATCGTCTTTAGCAGCGGCCTGGTTTACCTCAGGCTGTGGAACAGTGACATCGTTTGTGGGTGCTGGGGGCATAATTATATTGCTAAGACATATTGAGCTATGAGTTCCAATTCCAGTTTGTTGAGGAGGGCAGCGCAGGGACGATTCCTGTGCAGTGAAGCTTTGCACTACGCTTTTAAAGTTGGCTACGTCGGTCTCTACAAAGAGGGTATCGATGTATCGCACAATTACTCTCTCCATGAATGATGTTGAGCACCAATTTTTTTTTGTTTTTCTGAGCGTGAGTACTAATAATACTTTTAACTATAAAATCAACCGCTTTGTTTCAGAAATCCCCTGGTTCACAATTATATATGTCGTATGTAAATTGACTTAGTAAATGAAGAGTACGGATAACCCAGCTGCCAGATTGGACAAAATCAACACTCTTTTGACGGACTTTCGTTGACACCGAGCTATCCGCCCCACCCTTCACGTTCACGTTAAATTGTAATTTCGATGTGACATCGACAATAGCATTCAATCCAACATCATTTTTATTGGACCTCCCCAACCATCGATCATCATATATACTTCTTGGGTATGTATGAATGCTTATATTGTTCAAAGTTATTAGAATGCATTATTTTAATGTAAGAAATTTTTGTATACTAATCATACGTGAAATTCTATACTTTTCAAAATACACAATGATTTTTCACATGTTTTTGAAATTTCTATACTTTTCAAAATACACAACGCTTTTTCACATATGAAACTTTTCCAAATATGAAATGCTTTTTCAAGTATGCGATAATTTTACAAACCCATGATGATGTGCAACCCAATGATGCTTTTTTAATAATAAGACGATTACAAAATATTGTGATCCTTTTCTTAGAAATTGATAATTGTACAAGGCTAAGTTAAAAGTGATTTGCAAGGATCTTTGATGCATATTTTTGAATGGTTTATATTGATTATGTCAATGTATTATTTTTTTACAATGTTAGGTAAAGATATTTTATTTTTTAATTCTCAAATGTTAGTATTATAATGCAATTAGTAGCATGCGATTATTAAATATAAAAGAAATATAATTGGTAAAAAAAGGTTAAAGGGTCCCTTACTTTTTTATATTGAATTATAAAATATATATATATATATATATATATATATATATATATTTTCAAAATAAAAAGTTGTACAAACTAAATAGTAACATATATATACAAATTAGAGACTAAAATATATACACTAGATACAATAAAACTCTCCAATCTTGCCAAAGTTAAGATATCATTCACAAATTTTCAAAGACTCCAAGTTGAAAAACCGTAAAAAATCTATTTCATGGCATGTCTAGATAAAAATACACTTGATTAATTCATGAATGGAATTCCCCATACAAGAATAGTCCAACACAACTACCATCATTAGATATTGAAAAACATTGGTAACCACATCAACTTTATGGTGCTCTGGGTGATAGTGGTTGGGGGCAAAATTGAAGAGAGGTCATATCAAAGATTAAAAAATTTCTCCCTATAAGTGTCGATCCTTCACTAAGTAACCCTATATTTTATCCATAAAATAAACCATAGAGAAAAACCTTTCATGTATAATTCTATGAAGGTAGCCATATAAACCAAAATCTGAAACTCTATGATATAAATATGAAGCATTTTAATTAGTCACATTCAAAGCCTTATCCAACCCACCTCTGAACTTAAGTTAAACAATCCAATTTATTAACTGCTCCTTTATCTTGACCTCATCCCATGAGGTTTCTCACCAAGTATGATGCAATGTTAGACTTAACTTTGCTTCTCATGTCCCTCTCTAAATAATCAATGTTGTGAATATATTCCATTCACCTCAAAACATCCATTGACCAAGTGGAAAATATGTGTTTTTATCAATATTTCAAATTTAGAAAACCAAAAGGTGGTCTCTCTTTCCTCGCTATAGAGACAAAAATTGGGAGATTTCATAATTAACTTGCTAGCAATAGCTAAAATACATAGAACACTAGATATCAACATATAAAAATATAATATCGACAATGTTAAAAAAGTAACAAGTAAAATTATAACATGTCTAGTAGAAAAAAATTAAAATATATGGAAATAAAGGTGACATGACATAATTCAAATTATATCATTCCCAATGGAACTAAATATGTTTTCTTGAAGCTAACAGTCCCTTAAAAGTCAAATCATACAAGGATAGAAATGGTAAGATCCAATTTTCCACAGATTGTAATCTCTTAATAATTTAATACTAAAACTATTTAAAGTTATTTATGTATAAAAAATTATCATGAATTTGAAGTAATTCAAGATCAAGAAAGTAAAGCTCAGTGTAATTTAATGACACTCATTTAGTTTTTGTGAATTTTATTTAGCTTTTGTGAAGATATGGAAATAAATGTGACGTGATAAAATTTCAATTATATCATTCCTAGTGTAATCAAACTAAACATTGATTTTAATGGTGGAAGTATATATCTTGATCTCATCCCTTAACATTTACAATAATCTCACATAATAGGAGGAAACCAATTCCCATAGATTTGATCCTAATAAAAGGTAATATTTAATCCCTTAATAATTGATGAGTTTTTAAAAATAGTTTAGTGAATCACTTGTAAATATTGACCACTATATGAATTACGGTTTCATTTACTTCAACCTCCATTTATTTTAAATTATAAATTAACATTTCCCCCATAAATTATAAATATTATTGTATATTCTCCTTTTCATCTATACAAAATTACTAAAAAAAAATGCTATCAACATGAATGTCATTCTAGTAGGATTCTCAAGACTAGTGAATCAGGGTCTATACAAATTCAACACCCATTCTATAACTTTTTAGGTTCTTTAAAATTTTCATTGGTTTGTGTGAAAAAAAGGTTAACATGGCATTTTAAAAAGGTAGAGACAAATTTTGGTAAAATATGAAATTAGTGTTTAGGAAGATTAATTTATCATTTTATATTTTATAAATTCTAATGACAATTTAGGAAATGATGGTCATAATTTTAAATTTGAGAGAGAAGGTAGAAACCCATTATTCTAACAAATAACAATTAAACCTGAATATGATGTTAAATTTATTATACTAACAATTAATTTAAAGGTGAAAACTATGTTGGAAGGGATATAATTTTCTACTTTGGTAAAGTGAATTTTTTTAAAGTGAAAGAGTGTAAATGAATAGTCGTACCTCACTTGAAAACTATGACCATCGAATCATCTCAATTTTTTGCATAAAGTGTAAATCAATAATACCATTATATTCTAGTTGAGTTTGATAAGCCAAATAAAACTATAAATTTAACCCAAGGTAGCAGTACTCACTACAACCTAATAGAGTCATCCAAGGTGCAGTCAATTAATTTGTTAATACTAACACTTTCATTAATTGTTAATCTAGGACATGTACTAGTAAGGTTTCAATGCTGTATATGAAACACTAGTCTCTTCTAAAGGTTGAGGTGATTAAAGGTTGCATATAGGGAAACACACTTGCAACAAAAAATTGACAAGAAATGAATGAACATGATAGTAAATTATAGAAAGTAAATTGAAAGAATTAAAATGCTAATATATGTTTTGAGGCTTACCACATAATTTAAACATAGTAAAATAATTAAAAGGTACACAAAATTATAGGAATGAATTAGAAATAAATTAAATACATACACAACAAAAATTTACTAGCCAATGAATCGGAGAACATATCACTGAATTATTGCAAGTGGGCCCTTTCTCTATTGGATTGGAGTTTAAATCCTCTCCTTACTTAAAATAGAACTAAATCAAATCAAGTATTATTCATTCAAATGGAATGAATATAGGTACATTAAAGTCTAGTTACAAGCTTCACTTAAATGATAATATGATCTAATTGAACTAAAATTTACTTATTTACTAACTAACTTAGTAAAGCTTGCAACTTTTCTCTTGAATAGAGAAGGAAACACTTTATTTGGATATGTTTATATTTAGAGGTTGCTATCATAAATTCAAGGTTAGTCTAAAAATAAAACCACCTAAACAACAATGTTAAAAAGTATATAATATGTTGTAAAAATATGGAGGAAATAAAAATGTAACAATCAAATGAAAATCAAGTTGTTTTGAAAGATTTTGTAATGCCTTCCAACCTATCAAACTTCTTTCCACCTTTGGCTGAGTCAATTTGAAGTGGTTGGGAGATGACATTTGGTCACAAATAACAAAATATCACTTATAATAGTTGCTATAGGTTTCAAAATAGTTGTTACGGGTTTCACAATAGCTACTATAGGTTACAAAACAACTGCTATGGGTTGCACAATAGTTGTTATGGGTTGAATAATAGTTGTTATGGATTGCACAATATATGCTATAGGTTGTGTCCAGAAAGTCAAATGGACATTTTTTCCATCCAAAATTTGTGTATGAAACACATTAAAATAAGAATATTATGAATTTTTTAATTTCCATTAGTAATACCATTAAAATTAAAGATATTAAATCATACTAGTTTATATAAATATTACTAGTTTTAATCAGAATAATGCATGTATACATTATTCATATTTTATGTGCATATATCAACATAGTTTAGGCCAAAGGATTTGGAATAAAAACACAGGGAAATATTATATGAAAGATTAAGAAGCATGATGAAGGATAATTATATACCTCGTCTAAGTTGACATTGCAAAATGAGGCTAGGTGTTCCTTCATACAACATGAAAATGAATTGTATAAGGAGGAGACATTTCATTTCATGGTGAATATAAGCAATGCAGAAGTGGTGGGGAAGGGAAAGGCCATACATAACATGTAAGTGGTGAAATATTTCAAGGTGAGTTGGGTAGTGATGGTGATGCCTAATAGAAAGGTATTTTAGATGATATCATACACTATAGGGCTCATTTTATACACTAGACCATGATTTAGGTTAGTTGTTAGATTTAAATGGCCTATAAATATATCAAATGGATCCATAACTTATAGCATGATTAAATCTTTGATCGGTCATTTCATATTGTTAGATGATTAATTTGAATCAAGTTTGTAATAATACTAATGTGTGGATAAAATATTGAGGTCCCATTATACATCTTTTAGCTTTTGTTCATCCATGTTGCCAATATATTGAAACATGGAGTAACTAGCTCATACATATTAACATACACTTATTCCATAATTGAACCTATTGAAGAAAAGACAATATTTATCCCTACTGGCATAAAACCTAGAATCTAAGAGAGCATTTATTAGGAAAAATATATTTTGGAAATATTATTTAAATAAATATAATATTATTTTTAATTAATGCTTCATGCACAAAAGGCGATATAGAGCTAGTGATCATGGGTTTTGATTGAGGTAAGACTACTAATTTATACTCTTTCACTTTATAAAACCCCAATTTACCAAATCATAAAATTAAATCCCTTTCAACACAACTTACACTATTTAGCATGGCCATTGTAACATTCACAAGTGAAATTATAATAACTAGGGTGGTTCCTAATTTTAGATACATCGGATTGCCATAGCACTTAGAGAAAGAGTATGAAAAGACTAGTGGGGGTTCAAACTATTTAACCCTAATAATTTTTGGATTGGGGTTATCTAGGGTTAAAGGGGATAGAGATAGCTTAAGACCTACAAGGGTGATCAATTATCTCTATAGCATTACAATTAAATGCTAAACTCAGATATAACATATGCTGGATTTATTTAATTGAGATAGACTAATAATAAGTACAACGATGTTAGATATGGAAATGACAAAATAAAGTACTTGGTTCTCATTATGACATAATTCTAGAACATGTAGGAACTAGACTAGAAGATGATTATGGGAGAGTCACCAAATTATGGATTAAGTACTTTTTAATATATGGACACTTGTGTCAACCTTAAATGGTTACATCAATGCTAATTTATGAACCTAACACAAGTGTCATGTATAAAATAATGATGGAAAAAGTTGTGACCACCTAGATGCTTTTGGGTTTGTCTTCACCTTTTCTCTAGTGCATTCAGATCTGGATCATGGATTGCTCATCCTAATGAAATTGTAAAATTCTAGTTCTTCATCTTCATAGTGACCTTGGAGAAAAATGTGTTAGTCAGAATATGTCGTCGAGTTGAACCCAAACACCCCTCTATCAATAAAATATTTCTACATAGCTAATACTGTGAAGAAGACCTTAGACTGAAGTAGTTCTCCCCTACATGTTAGCTTTTTTATGAATCATGAAATATGTATAAAAAAAGTATAAAAATGAACTAACTTATAACTTGGAAAATATATCTCTTGAGTTGTTCCTTTAGTACATCAAACCTATGTATTTGTTTTCCCTATGTCTGATATGAAAATATGAGAAAATAGGAAAGATTTACTTTATTGAATGCTTGATTAAATAATTTGTTAAGTTTATTTAGTTTTATTCTTGGTGAGGGATGAATGATGGTTGATCTTATATTCATATCAATCATATTGGAGAATTAAATCTCATTAAATATCTAAGGATGACGACTAGGATACATTTCATTTGCAAATTAGATGACTTTAGGACACTAGATACTTATGTTGGAGTAGGACACCTACATTGATGAAAGTGTTTGTCTAGGGTGTTAGTGTCAAGAGAACATGCAAGTAGGTACATAATCATAGCTTACAGAGGTGTAAGATCAATAATTTTTCATCATTATAGGCAATACAAAAGGTCTAGGTCATCAACATAATGTTGGTTACACTAAGAGATAGGCCAAAGGGCATAACATAGAATAGATATAAGACATATTAAGGTGAGAAAAATATAGAATTAAGAAGAACAACCAAGGTTTGATTTTTCCAAGTGTACAAGTCTGAGGTGCTATATAATCCATAACATAGTGTCTACATTTCCCCCCTCTTGAGTCTAGTGATGAAATTATTGGTTTAAAAGAAAGGAATGCATACCTAGGTGTGTATAACACATCTTGTGTTTGTGTGAGTTAAACTTGAGTGCTATTTTGGTGATTGACCTAAAAAAAATAGCATGTTACAATATATTATCAGTGCATATAATATGAAAATTAAAGTATTGAAAATATTAAAATTTAAATAGCAAGGTTTAGGAGTACACATGTGTATTGATGCAATTGACTTACCTATTTCTAAGTTGATTTAAAAATATATATCATTATAAAGCTCTGAAACTAAGATTATGACACACACACACACACACACACACACACACACACACCTAAGAAGATAGAGAGAGATTGGAAGGCACATACCCTCAATCTTTAAAAAATTATGAGTTACAACATGGTAGTTGAGATTAGCTCAACTATGTAACCTAATGATACTTATAAACTGGTGAGGCTTGATGATACAATAAATTTCAACCAAAAAACTTGGAAAGATTGAGTGATTTAATTACCTTAACCATACCAAAAATGAACCAACTACTGTAGTAGATTGGTTCAATATGGTATGTAAAAATTCCATCTTGGTGGGTGATAAAAATCCATAGAAGAGTGTTTTGAAATTTTAAACTTGCTTGAATTTTTCAATATTAGGTGCACATTCCATAACATATGCACCTTAGATATGTATAATGTTGAAATTGTGTATAAAAATGGTACCAATGTGTATATTTTTTTAATAAATATGAATCTAAATTATATAACTTGGTGCTTTGGCCAATTTAGAAACCAAGTGTGGAGAACATGATTTCAAAAATGCCCCTACTATATATGGATAAATATAACAACTGAAATAAGTGCCAATGCAGAGAACATGTTTCTAAAACATACCCCCATTATAATCTAGAGATATTGAATACTAAATAAGTGATGAGAACATGCTTCCAAAGCATGCACTCATTGAATTTGAAAATTGTGCATGTGTGGAAGCCATTCCTCTATGGCATGCCTCTACTAAATTTGAAATGTGGATGACATGCATCCAAAGATTCCCCCATTGAATCTAAAAATTATGAATGTGTGAAAACCATGTTTATCTGACATGCCCCTACTAAATATAAACTTATGCCAAATGTTAAAAACATTCCTCTATGACATTCACCAACTAATATGTCCCCCCTGAGGTTAGGGAAGAATAAAAAATGGTAGTTACCTCACCTCAAAAGGATAAGAAAATTAAATAATCTATGAACGGAACCATGTAGCATATATATAAACATGTCTAGTTAAATGTAGCATTGAAGTGCATAGAGCAATGTGATCACATGAAGGACAAAGATGTATGATAGATATCATGGAAACATATATATTAATAGTAAAATCTTAACAAGAAAATGAATCAAACATACAAGATCACTCAAATGCAAGTCAATATCCAATGGTCCAAGGAGACTAAGAAGAAGGGGCATGTTCAAATGCCACATAATCGAAGGGACATGACATAGTCAAATGTCTACAAAAACAAGGATGAAATATTCAAATATCTAAAACAGTAGACATAGGCATGTGGGCCACAAACAAAGGATCATATTCAAATGCTCAAACAAGCATGATAATAGCAAGGTAAGACACTCAAGGAAGTGCATAAAGGAAAGCATAACTAACCATTATAAACATATCATAGTAGCACATGGATCAAAAGTGTTAAAAAAAATCAAGTGCATCATATATCAAGTACCCTATGAAATGTATAATCATGGATAAAGGCATGGGTAAGTACATATATGATCTCAAAACATGATAATGAAGAGAACATAGAATGATATAACCTGGAAGTATCATGTTCATAGAGATGGATGCCCCCAATGTACATATGACATGAGTAGAGAGAAGACCCAACATCCAAATATAGGAATAGATCATGTATCTATGTATTCTTGTTTCACTCTTAATTAGAATCATGACACATATGTGTATGTAGGATTAATTGATATGTCATTCATTAACATGGAACTAACATATATATGCCAAGGATCCAATAGAATATGTAGGTGTTGGAAGTGTTTTTGGATATTTTATATTTTTTGGGGTAGTTTTGGAAAGTTAATATGGATCAATAAAAGTGCCAATAGAACCCAAGGATTTGATCAATGAGATGCCTATGTGAAGGCCCTATATCATATGCGCCATATTTGTGCATAACATAATCAAAAGTGTATCATACTCTTTTGGTATGTTTATACTTGGTATCTTTAGTTTACGTTTATCCACATTTAGTTTATCATTTTTTAGTGATGGATTCAATTGATAGGTGCCAGTTCCTATGTTGTAAGTTATCGAGCGGATCAGAACATGGTTTTCTAAACTCTTCATCTATAGAGTGCTCACCATCTATATGAGTAGTGAAAGTAGGAGTGTTTTGATATGAGGAAGGGCCTATAGTTTCCCCTATTTTAACCACATTTAGAACATTAGTTTTTTCAAGTGTCTCTTGATTTTTGACCTCTTTGCTTAGAAACCCTCTTTTGAAAATGCTTGTTTTCTTTTCTTGAGTTTGAGTTGAGAACTGTTGTTGTTCTTCCTTTTGTATCAATCCATTTGGGATCATTTATTACTCTGATTATTTCATTTATAAGTGTTTTTTTGAATAATCTTTTTGATGCATTTTTTTTGTGGAATTGTTCCTTGTGTACCAAATGTGAGGAATATAAGGGTTTTAAAAGAAGCATAATAACATCAAGAAGAAATAAAGGAAAATGTTTAAAGGTTAATTTAAATATGAATTCTAATCAAAATAAGGTATAAGTACCAGAAAAGAAAGTGTTAAACTATTGAGTTACCAATAATAACTTGGAATGATTTAAATATCATTTTTTTAAAATCATATTATATTAGATGCTTAAATATTTGTGATTGACAATATTCATTCTTCTTGTGAGAATATGTGGTACCAAAAAAATGCAAATTTAATTACTCCAACAAAATTGCAATGCCTTATGTTTTTAAGATTTTAAAGATGGGTTGATATGGTAGCCTAAATTAAGTTTGAATTTAATTGGCCATGCAAGTAATAATGTGTGCCAAACATTAGGTTTATCATGGCCCCCTTTCATGTCTAAAATTCACTTTAATTTATTTCATCAGGAAAAAATAAAGTACACATTAGAAAGCATTGTTGATAATTTTAAAATGTTTAACTAATGCATTAATACAATTATAAGTGAATAAATATTTATATATTATAAAATAGAATATTAGGAAAATAGTTATGTAATGAAGTTATTCTTCCATAGTACAAAAAAATATATCTGAAAAAATATTGTAAGTATTTGTTAAAATTTGAAATCATAAAAAGGAAAGGAGTGGGCCCAAGAATGTACGATTGAGGCATATATATTTTTATATCTCTATGGTTAAAAGTGAAGACTAAACAATATAACAAATCATACATGGATGCTTATTTTTACATATTGACACTTGATAAGAGGTTTGTGCCTTTTACGACTATATAATCATTGCCTTAATTAAACTATGTAAATAAATTATCTAATACTAATAATATTTATTTACAATATTCTATCAAAATTATATTTAATACAATTTCTTTTACGTTAATTAAATATATAATTTAAATATATAATTTATACACACATAAAATTTTCACATAAAAATCTTAAATTATTATATAATTTAATTTAATAAATAACTAAAATTATAATAACCAAAATCTAACGTGTAGCCGACCGTTATAATAATTAACAATAAAATTATATGTTGCACCAACGAGCTTTTGTGTTGTCGGGGCCATATAATATAATTATTTTTTTATTAAAAATAAAATAGATATATCGTAACATGTGTCGATGTTCCATTGATTAAAAAAAAAAGAATGATAATGATGACAATGTGACGTTAGGGCCACAACATTTAAGAAAACAATTTTAGCTCAAATATGGACTGCTCACATGCCTTGTATATGATCTCTTAATCCTTATTCCATTGTAGGTGATGGGACTCATTGGAGTTTCTAATTCATTGGAAAACTCGGTCTTATCCTATAATGAATGAAAGATAAGGATTGATTAAAAAAGAACGAATGATAATGATGACAATGTGACATTAGGGCCACAACATTTAAGAAAATTTTTTTAGCTCAAATATGGACGGCTCACATGCCTTGTATATGATCTCTTAATCCTTATTCCATTGTAGGTGATGGGACTCATTGGAGTTTCTAATTCATCGGAAAACTCAGTCTTATCCTATAATGAATGAAAGATAAGGTTTGAGTTTAATGAAATTTATATTTTATTATTATTTTTTAAAATTTTAAAATTTATATTTTTTTAGATTTTTTTTAAAAAATATAAAAATAATAAGATGGTTATTTTTGAAGAAATGTTGAACACAAAAGTTACAATGTTAAAGTTTTTAATATAGAGGAGGAATCATGTTACTATTATTATTGAAGAAAATAAAGATTTGATTATTTATAAGTTTGATCATTTAATTGAATCACTTATGTTTTATGAAGAAAAATTAAGAAAAATATTAAACAAAAGTGAAGAGAAAAATTTTAACTCAAAATTGAATATCATAAAGAGTAAAAAAATCAATACTAATAATAAAAATAACCAAAATCAAGACAAAGCAAAGACATGAATCATAATTATTCAAAAAGAAATAAAATAAGAAAAAATGAATTAAAAACATATTTGATAAGAGAAAATTTCAATATTATCAATACAATAAATATGATCATTTTAAATAAAAATAAAAATAAAAAATAAATAACAAAAACATTAATATTAATGAAGAAAGAAAGCTTCTCCACAACTTTTTTTTTAAATATGACAAAACTAAAAACAATCTTACAAAAAATTTATACCTAAATTGTTATCTTACATATTCTAAGTTTTATTTCTAACTCAAAAAGTACCATATTTTAACTCAATTTCTACTCTATTTTATGGATGTTCTCACAACCTCTTAAGTAACTAATAATAAAACACTACTGTATCAATATCTCTTTCACCAACTGCCTTCTCCGCTTGCTCCATAATATTAACTTGACCACTTGTTTCACTGCTTTAAAGACTACAAATGATTTCTCTGCACTCTACTCATTATCTTACTTTTAGAAACCGTCTCAAAAAAAATTGTAGGCAATAAGGATCACCATAAAGCACCATTCCTTTAAAATTTTAACAAATATATTTAAAAAAAATTTATTTTAACAGATTTTGAGTTATTGCATATTAGGCAGTTGCCAACAGAAATAACAAATTTCTTAAGAGTTTCAGTGAGAATTAGTTTTTTCCTACAGCATCAACCAACCAAAAACAATTAAAAAATCTTTGGCTCCTACAATGATGTCAATCGCAAGTCATATATCCATTTCCATGCTTGAGACCTGTCTAAAACATTTCTTACCTCATTTCAGCATAGAGTGCCAATCAATTTTCCAAATAAAAAGCTCATAGAGTTCTTTTTCAGAGGCGTCAAGGAAAGGGATCATATAATACCACTCCAAATATCTTCTTGATAGTCTAGCAAAATCCCAAATATAGGTGGTCTCAAAGCCGTTGACAAACTAGTGATAGAAACCTAGTAATGCCGCGCTACACATCGCCCATCAAGTCCTTTACAAAATTTTGTGACAGGTTATGATTTTAGGGATAAATAAATATGTCAGAATAGAGATAAAATGAGAAGGAAATTTTATTTTATCAGTTTGTTTGCAGCAATACGAGAAATTTAAACAAGATTTTCGCAATTTTTATAGTGTTACAAGCACCGATTAGTCATTAGGCAAAATAAAATATGTAATTGAGAAATATATTGGATAAAAAAAACAGATTTCAGTCAATTTCAGGCAGTCAAACATGCAATAACAATTATTAGCAATCAATATATTTTATCAAATACTATCAATCTCACTTTCAAAAATTCAATTAAATTTTCCAAATAGGAAAGTAATCAGAGGCATATCTGAAAACAATAGAATCCTGACCTGGATTTGAAGAACAACATATTTGGATGTAGCGATGTGAATCCGTTAGCTCATGGTGTGGCGACCTCCAACCTTGTATACTAAGGACTCCACATGACTGAAGTGACATTATAGCATGCCAAAATTCATATATCCATGAAATAGAGAAAGGACAAAAACTCGTAGGAACAAAACTCCTCACAAAAATGATGTAAAAGAGATAAAATCAGGAAAGGAAGGAAAAGAAGGAAGGACTTCATGCAAAATCTGCTCTAAAGACAACTTCCTTCACCCCACATGAAGATCAATGCTGTATATCTTGCATGGATGGAAAGGACGTAAGGAACCATCTACATGGGTGGTGAGATAGTCCCAAAAATAAAATGTTCTTCCTATTAACGTACCTTCCTACAGAGTGCTATGAATAACATGTCTCAAAGACACATCATTTGTAGAAATATTGATGCCAATAGGAGATATAAAACCCTATAAGAGTTTGCCAATACTTCCATGACTATAGCCCATAGAGTGAAATATGCAAAATACAAATGCAAGAGTATGTTTCTCAAAGGAACCAAGAACATAAACAAGTGCATCTAAAGTGGGACAAAAACCAAATGCAGTAGAAGGACTATCAATAAGCTCAAAATCAGAATGTGCAATATTAATAGGTTCCTCATGAAAATCACCATTAAAACACATATCCTCACAAAAAAGAGTAGGTGATGAAGGAACAATTGTGGAAGAATAAAAGTTATCTTCAAGAAGTTGTGATGGTGTCTCATCCATAATCTCCAAAAGTGATGGCGAATGTGCCACATCCTCAAGAATCATGACCTCTTGATCAATGAAATGAATAAGAGGAGTACAAACTATATGAAGAGTAAAAGGTACCTCAATAAGACCATCATTAAAATACAATTCATCACTAACAACTGAATAAAATTGAATAGTGAGAGGTGTAGGAGGTAAGAATGCCTCATCTAGATCACCATAAAGAAGTATGTCCTCATAAAATAAAGAGGAATCCTAATTCATGTCACTAGTCAAGAGTGAATCCTCATAATGAGGAGAAAAAGTGCCAATAGTGCCTCACCCATGTCATTTTCAAGACTCAAATATTGAACAACATTAGTGTCATCATCAAAATATAAATCCTTGCTAACAGGAGGAGAAGGAAGTGGAGCCAAAGGACATGGAGTAAAAGAGGGTGAAAAAGACCCAGAAGACTCAATATCCTTCTCAAATAGGGATACAATAACATCCCAAGCTTCCTTTGGTGATGTGGAACATGTGACATATCATTTTAAACTATGTGAAATATGGAGTCAAATCAAAGAAAGAGTCTCATTTTGCATAGATGCAATACAATCAAGAACTTCTTCATCTATAAAGTGGGGAATATCACCAAGCATAACACTCTACGCACCATTTCATTCTAAGTATATCAACATTTTGATCTTTCAAAAAATGTAGTTAGAGGTGTTGAGGGAATCATATAAGCATGAATCCATTTTCAAAAAATAAGGAGAAAACAAGAATAATAACCCTCTCAAAAATATAAATCTCCCTTTGATAATTTAACGTCGCCTGACAAAATTAATGAACACCCAAAAAAAGTGTAAGCCCAACCCTCCCTCCCCCCCCACCAAATTTATAAATTTATTATTTAGTGTTATTTTAAAATATAAATGATGCCAATGGATAGATAATACAAAAACCCATACTTTTAAAAAAAAATAGTACTCAATTTCGAGTCATGGTTCAAAAGTTAGTCTTTACAAGTTTTTTCATCATTAAAATGGGTCGAATAAATCAACATGGCACAAAATTATCTCCACTAAGGATGAAAAAAATTATTTTCCACTTCATAAATATAGAAAAAAATTCAAAACAATATTTTCAACAATTTTTTTGGCATAAACCAAGCATAAGTTGTCAAAATTGATGAAAACCAACATAAGGAAGATTCTTTGCAAGATCAAGAAAAACTGGTTGAATTTGTCCTTTTGTAATGCCTCAAAATGTGGTATAAATTGATGAAAATGGATCCTACATATTATAAGAATAAATTATACCTAAAATAGTATCTTATTTAAGAATCATATCTAAAATTATAGATTGTATGACCTCAAACCAGAAGAAAACCGACCAAATATCTAGATGATGAAGACATGTTGCAACAGTAATGTTCAATCTACAAAAAGTGTTGTATGAACTGATATAAAATGATTGTAACTTATATGGTAGGAAATATTAGATTATTGGATAATGAAAATAGGTTTCATATCTAAAAATTCAGATCTGTACTACCTGTGGTGAGACAAACTTGACCTAGTAATAGTTATCTGCCAATAGACCAACAAGCAGGTTTTTGAGTAAAATGATTGTAAAACTTGATATCTATAGATTCTAATAAATTTTAGAGGTAATAAAACTCATAGTTATATTAATATATGCTTTCATATCTGGATTTTGATACATTTATGGCCTAAAACCATAAAAAAAATATGCACAAATTACCTAAGAAGCTTCTAAAACAAACTTAAACATGGGTATAGCAAAATAAGTACTTAATTCTAAAGCCTAGGATATGTATGGCTTAAAAAATGGATAAAAATAAATAAATATAAAATATATACAATGTACCTCCACTCTATCAAGATTAAATTTTGATAAATGGACAAACCCTTGCAGCAACAAACTCGTAAATGGATGGCTGCAACACCTCCAACTCTGATACCATGAAAGGAAAATCAACAAGATCATTCAATGTCCAATATCTGAAGCATTAATAGTAAAATTATCATAAGAAGAGTTGTAAGAATTTCAAAGATGATATATAATGACAAAAGTGAATATCATATATTATCTATAAAATAGCTTCAATATGTCACCAATAAGAAGCCTTACATATATAGACAAGGACAAACAAGAAGTAAGTCAAACTAACCAATGTGGGATAAATCCACACAATAACAAACTAAAAAATAGACAAAAATTACTTATATAACCTAGCAAACATGAGAACCAACTCTAACAAAAAATCTATGTTATGAGAAATCCTACAATGGTGTTTTCATCAATATGTCTTTTTTCCTTATTTTCTTGTTGCGATCAATCATTAGGACTAAAAATACCAATTAATTTGTAAAAATTCACCAATAATAATTTTCAAATGAACATGTTGTTTTATCATTGGCTTAAATTTTTTTGGAGGCATGGCTAAAATTAATATGCGTTAGTAATATGAAACAAAGAACGATGTTGGAAGTCATGTATGTAGGTCATTAATGTCAAAGCCAACACTAATTTACACATGACTTGGTAGGTTTTACAATATTAATATCAAAAGTTAACGCCAAACTCTGCACCACCAACAACCATATCTCCCATCCTTTTCGCATCCCTCCTCCCCCTCAAATAGCTATGAAAACTACCTAAAATGTTTCAAGCATGTCGTGTTTCATATAGGAATTTTCATCATCAAAATAGAAGGATTAAATGCTAATCATAGTTGTGTTGCCAGTAACTGAACCCACAACTATATTTTTTTTATTTTCACATGGCTGCTATTATTATTATGCATTTTATGTTCATATTTTTTTATGCCTTCACATCTGAATAAATGTTTAGTGGTATGTTAATAAATGGATAAAATGATACTCACAAGTATTTTACTGTAACTGAACCCACAACTATATTGTTTTTATTGTCGTGTGGTTGTTATTGTTATTATGTATTTTATGTTTGTGTTTTTTTTGTGTGCTTTCACATCTAAGGAAATGTTTATTAATATGTTAATGGAGTGTTGATATGTTACACCAACAAATGTCTATCCCTACCTTTTTGTGTATTCCTCTCCCAAATGGCCATGGAACCTAACCTAAATTTTTGATGCATGCAATGTTTCACAAAGTATTTTCTATCAATGAAATGGATAGATGAAAATTATTGTTATTGTGTCTTTTATGTTCATGGTTTTTTGTGTGTCTTCATATCTAGCTAAAATCTTAGTGGTATATTAGTGGAGTGATGAAATGTTATGCATAGGTATATTTCCTATAACTAAACCCACAATTGTGTTCTTATTTTTACATCTCATTTATTCTTATTATGTCTTTTATATTCATGGTGTTTTTGAGTGCCTTCACATTTTATTCAATATTTACTGGTATATTCATGGAAACCATCAAGGTATTCATTTACATATACCATTAAATGTTATTATTTTTGTATCATCTCATATCATTATTTAAATTCATTATCATGTTTAGATTAAATTGTGTCATTAATATTCAAGAAAGTGCCATGGTGAAAGATGGTAGTGTTCTGAATATGCAACAACCATTTTCAAATACCCCTAGTAGCCTTTTTTTAATTAATATTGTGCATGAATGCTACTATACATGCCATATTTAACCTATTAACCATGTTGAAGGTATGAAATATTATCCACAACTGAATCCACAATGTTGACATGTTTTCATTCACATCTAACTTTAAATTTGTTGGTATTTTAATGCAAGACCTTGAGGTTTTATGAATGCATGTTTCTATGTGATTTATATTTGTGTCACATTTCTATTTCCATGTGCAACATGGGTTAGAAGACTTAACATTTACTAGTATTTGGATGGAAGCCTTGAATGAATTCATTAACATACTAGTAATTTTTATTGTCTTTGTATAAAAATAAAGGTTTTCATTCACATAAAAGAAAATTATTATTTTTTTGTATCAAATGAAATTAGTTTTTAAATTCATGTTGTTGTGTGTTTTATATATATGATGCATTACTACTTCCATGCATTAACGTTAGATAGTTGAAACATTTCCTTCCTTTAAAAACCTACATATGTTTAATCTGTTATTAAACATTTACAACTATGTGGATGGAAGTCTTTTAGGTTTTCATTCACATACGAGTAAAAAAAAAATTAATCAAAATTTTTAATTTTATTTCCATTATAATAATGTTGACTCAGATTCATCAAATAAAACCTCATTTTGACTTATTATTTATATGCTATTGATATGCTCATGTCAATTAATGTTGTTTCATTATTCATTCACCTTTTTTAAATTACAAATATTCTTTACCATAGTTGTTGTTGATCAATTACTGAACATTTTTTTCTATGTAGATGGAAACCTTAAAATTTATTGATATGTACATGTGAACTAATATTTTTGAGTTATAGATTCACATTTTCAAAGTTATAAATATTATTTACTATAAGTTTTGTTGATATGTTTTCCATTCATGATGGTGTGTTATTTATAGCTGACCACATTTCTATATCACTGCCTTCAACATTCTATGGATTTTCCAGTCACCCACTTTGTGTTCCCACACATAAATTCTTAGTTAGATGGAAAGGGATTTAAACATGGGATGGAAAAATGAACATTTACTGCTATACAAACAAATTCATGTTTGGATGGAAAGGGATTTGATGTTGGGATTGAAGACTTAACATTTACTAGTATGTGGATGAAAGCACTTCTGGTTTTCATTAACATACAAGTAAATGTTATTGTATTTGTATTAAAATGGTAATGTTATTGCCATTCTATAGAAGGAAACTTTAAAACATATGGTTTAAAAAAAATTCTCAATAATAATTTTAAAACAAACACATTATATTATCATTGGCTTAAAATTTTGAGAAGTAAGGCATAATGTGAAGCTAATATGGGTCATTAATATAGAATGAGTTGCCATGTTGAAAGGCAAGTGTGTCCATAAGACTGAAAATTTACAAGTATGTGGAAGCAAGCCATTAAATTTTTCATTCACATACAAATAAATGTTAATGTCTTTCTAACAAAAATAAAAGTTGCATTAACATACAAGTAAATGTTGAGTCAGATGTACCAAACCAAATCATGTTGTTGTGTTACTGATATGTTGGGATATTCATTCATATTTTTCATTATGTTGTTGTTTTTTTATTATTATGTTGTTATGTTATTGATATATTGTTGGGACATGTTGATATGTTTTTCATTTTATTTTCAATATTTTTCATTGGTTTTCCATTCTATTGTAAATTACTATGTGTCATGTGACATTCTTATTTTTTTTTCACACAATTTGAATTGTTTTAAATTGTGAATGTTTGTTAGGTGGCTCATTTCACAATTTGTTTATAATTTTTTTTACACTTATTTATTTGTGAATATTTACTTATTTTCTATTACGTTTATTAAAAATATATATATATATATATTTGTAAAGTTTGGAGTCCTTGTTTGTAGAATCATTTGTAGGACACACAATGCGGCATAGTTTGGAGACTCAAACCCAAATTCACAGGCTTCGGCTCATAGGTAATTCCATGTATGTTTATCTTTCCTTTATCTTATCCATTTCTCTTTGCTACATTTATAATATTAAGGGTGGGGGAGAAGGGGGGTAAATGTGGTCATATAAAATATCATTTAATGAAATGAGTGTCACTTAAGACCACCCTATATTTAGCTTATCCATAAACCTATCCTAGGACCTTATTGATCCTTTTCCATATTATAGGTGCATCTAACCCATGCTTAGATATACTAAAAGTCATATTCAGCCATCACATAGGCATCCATGATCCTTTTTCACATGTCCTACCCACTTGAATAATAATGTGGCCCCATTAGTCTATAACGCAGTGTGCTATTGGAAAAGGGGGTAGTTATATTGATCCTTTACTTAATTTACACCTAAAGGATATCTTTACACTCCCTAAAACATTTTAGGGTTGACATAGACTCATTTAATGTATCGACAAGCATCAAAACACTATATAAAGACCAATCTCGTTCGCTTATCCCATAGATGGAAATTCTTGTGAACAAGATTTGAAACAATTGTGCCAATTAAGGTTATTGAGTCCTATTTACCCCTATTTATCAATATATCCATCTAAAGTAGCCTAGAATTCAATTTCACTCAGGTATCTAGTCTGAATTCATAATCAAAGCATTCAATTTTCCATTTATATTCAAGAATACTAGCATCACTCTCACTTCCACCAGTACTTAGATTGGGAAAATTACATACGGCTTGATCCCTTTTCGAGGTATTCATATGTAGGTAGTGCTCAATACATGGAGTGTTGAGGTCATTCATCAAAACCCTAGAAAACATGGAGGCTTAGTTTTTCATAGTGAAATCAGTCAAATGACATAATAGATGATGATCCAGGTATGGGTCATATAGGCACATGCTTTGTAAAATAGAGTGAAGGTTTGCCTAGAATTTCACTACTTCGCCTACACAGGGTCATTAGTGTAGAAAAAATCTCAATATTATAGTTTTCTATTAGTAAATAGGGTTGTGTTATTCTCTAAAGAGGGATCTAACATGTATTTCTATTGATGACACTCTACCCTAATCCTAAATCACTTCCCTCCCTGCCACTTATTCATCTTAGTTATATTTTCTAGCTAAATACACCTTTCTTAATTCATTTTTATTCATATAATATTCAAATAAATAAATTATTATATAAATTAGTGGTGGATGGCATTGTATTATTTTATTCCTTGATTTATTACTCAGTTCTTTATCAACCTTAGGGTTACATACCATAATCCTAAATAAATTTAAATCATTTGGTGAACCCAAATTACTTAGAATAGTGGAAAACCCATAGCCCTAGATGATACTAGGGTTTATATCCTTTTGGTTCCTATTTTAATGGTTTTTAGGGTTTTTAGACCTGATATGTTCTACCCTAGAATCCCTCTTGCAAGTTGTATTGCCAAAATTCATGGATAAAGAAGATTCTTTTTCTCCTCCTCATCCATGAGAGGATGATAGGTATTTTACCTCTAACCAAGTATATGATATCACTTATTCAAAATTTGAATTATAATATTATTTCAAATGTCTATACTCAGCCTATCCATCCTTCAAACCTTTCTCTTCCCATATTTCCCATTCAAGATGTGTGCTTACATGTTCAATAGGAAACAACTAGAATTTGCACTTGTGAAACTCTAAAGGATAAAATTATTAGTAGAAGAAATATAATTTAAGAATTGCAGAATCAAAATTAATTATTAAGTTAAAAGGTCATATTATTGGCAAATCAAAATACATGTACACAATCTTTAGAATATGATAGTGTTCATCATGTATATGCATCTACACCTAGAAAAGTGGTGCCGATAACTATTTCATATCAAAATCATAAAGCACAAAATAATTAATCTATTATAAGTGATATAAGAATATTGAAAGGTCACAACAAGAGTTCAAGTGAGGTACTAAGGAAAATGATTAATAATAAGTTGATCAAACTACCTCCTCTACATTTAGTAAGGAGATATAGATACTATTATGCATACCATAAAATACATGGTAATCACACATATTTAGGTTTGGCATTGGAAAAACATATACAATAGATAATTTATAATGAGGACATTATAAAATATAATTTAGTTAAACAATCCATAGGTAACAGAGGAGCGTATTAAAAAAGAATAACTCAGAACAATAAAAAGGTTCCCAAGGAAAAATTAGAGCAAGAAATATTACATCAAAGACATATAAAGAAAGTGAAGGATCCAAATATACCTATCCAAAATGAGGTCCCACTTTCAAAGTAGTATGGGTTTGGTATAAAACATCTACAACAGTTTGATTATCAAGGTCAAGGGTTAAACAAGAATGAACAAGGCATCACTATTCCTAAATTAGGAGTTGATAATGTTGGTCAACAAAATTTGGGATTTATGTAACATACTAAGGAAAACCATTCATAGATATAGTCTATCAAGGCAAAAGGTCGAGATGAAAAGGTAACATTATAAAAAACATAAAGAACTTAAGTTGAACATTTAAAATGAGGCTAAGCAAACAACCATTCTGAAAAGAAGGTTTCTCACAATAGAGTCTTCAAAGCAAGAAATACATAGAAAAGATACATCTTAAAAGATAAATAGATCTAGATTTAATACTATTTTCCCATTGGGGCCACACACATATACACCAATTCAACATTGATATATTAGCCCATTCAAGACATCATACAATCAACTTCCAATTTGCTAGGCTATATGTTTCTATGCTCCATATCATAGATTTAGAAATGATTATATATTGATATTGATCATCCTATACTACACCAACTTTTTGTTCAATACTACTACTATAGACTCAACTTATGTCCATTTTTGCTCTTAAATAGAATCATACCACATGATTATGCATACTTTAATTTCTAACTTTACTAGTCTATATTTGATTGTGTCTCTTTGCTTATACATCTACTTGAGGGAATTTTAATATGCCATTATACTTTCATTCCTTTTATGCTTTGGACACGTGTCTATGTCCTTGTGTATGCTTCTTGATTGTCTATGTGGAATTTTGAGCATGTCATTCCATGTGTCTCTAAGCCAAACCTATATGCTCTTTTGCATATGTATACATTTAAACTTGTCCTTATATGTTGTTATTTTATGAGACTTAGTGACATATGCCCATGTCCCTTATATTGTGGCCCCTTGGTCTACTTTATGTGCCTCACATATTTATATGTATGTGTCCTGGCTATGACACTTATCTCTTGCCTCTTACTTTCACATCTAGTTTGTGATGTCATGAGGGACCTTATGCATATCCCATTCCTTATCGTGTGCCTTTATGGACATCATGTCCCATCCCCCAAAGTGGTTTACTCCTATTATGTTTATGTTTGTTTTTCCTATACATGCTTATATTATTTTATCTATCTTGAACAACCTTGTAAATACTAGATCTAGTGTACATCATACACTACCAACTTATGTTCAATAAATTTTACATTCTGATGTTATGTATAAACATTATATTGGTTTATCACACATATATAATATATTTTCAGTCTAAGACACATGATGCATACCTTTTATTTTGGAGACAATTATTTCAGAGGTTTAACAACTCTGCTCAAAAGAGGGGGCGTTCATAAGGGTTTGTATGAATTAAAACTCTGCTCAAAAAATATGTTCAAAAATACTAAAACATTAAAACATTGCTCATAAAATACAAATTTTGGATTGTATGAATTTCCATGTTTATATTATTTTTATTTTCCATGTACTACATATGTTATCTATGTTAGTGTAGTTAGTTTTATCATATATACATGCTTCACTTGTTCCCTTCAAGTGTTCATAGATTACTAGAGGACACTAGTCCTCTATACAAATCTAGATTTGCTATTATCTATCCATCATGGGCACATACACATACATTGATTCAGCATTGATATATTATCCTATTGGGGACATCATACATATATCTTCTGATTTGCTAGGTTATATATTTTTATATTTCATGTCACAATTTTATAAATAATTATATCTTATTATTGATCATCCTCTACTATATTGATGTTTTTTAACTACTACTACTACTACTACTACTACTACTACTACTACTACTACTACTATTACTACTACTACTACTACTACTACTACTATAGACTCATGTTAAGTTCAACTTTTCTCTTATACTAATTTGTACCACATGATTATGCATACTTTCATTTCTAGATTTACTAATCTAGATATGATTGTGTTTGTTTCCTTATACATATACTTGAGGGCATTTGAATATGCCATTGTCCTTTCATTTATTTTATGATTTGGACATGTGCCCATGTCCTTGTGCATTATTCTTGATTGTGTATGGGTATATTTGAACATGTCCTTCCATGTGTCTCTAAGCTAAACTTTCATGCTCTTTTGCATATATAGATATTTACTTGTCCTTGTATGTGTTTCTTTTATTAGACTTAGTGATATGTGCCCATGTCCCTTGTATTGTGGCCCTTTGACTTACTTTGTGTGCCTCATGTGTTTGTATGCATGTGTCATGTCCATGACACTTATCTCTTTCTTTTTGCTTTCACATTTGGTTTATGATGCCATGATAGACATCATGCATCTCCCCTTCATTCTTGGGTGCCTTAATTTACATCATGCCCCATCCCCCCAAGTAGTTTACTCAAATTATATTTATTTTTGTTGTTCATATACATGCTTACATTACTTTATCTATCTCGATAAACTTTTGAATGTTATATATAGGATCAATCAGACATTGCAAATTTATGATGATAATATTTTATATTTCGGTGTCATGTATACACATTATATTGGTATGTCACACCCATATCATATATTTTCAATCTAACATACATGGTGCATAAATTTTTTTTTAGTATAATTATTGTAAAGGTTCAACAACTTTCATAAAAAGAGGGGGAATTCACAGGGGTTTATCACTAAGATCAAGGCATCCTAGTGCACTCAAAACATAGTTTTCACCATGCAGACATAGATTACAAAGCTCAAACTCAAAAAAATATAGTAGAATATAGTCATACACAAATTAGTCTCAGTTTTTATTATAAACAACCCTTTTGGACAATAACACAATACACTTCCAAGAGTGCAATGCACTATAGTCCACCTGCTATGCTATTATCCAGTAACCTCAAAAATAGAAAAAATTAGAATTATCAAAATGGTACAGTTGGTATAGTTTACATTTACACAGTCTCAATCATAGATTATCAAATATGCTTAGTATATACTTAATTTTTACATAAAATTACACATGTTTGCTCAAATTGGGGGCATCATGTGCATAATGATCACTCTTGTTTAAGGTTTAGATATGCAGAGAGATAAATTACTATGAATCAGTCTATAATCCATATGCATAGATATAATAATTAGGGGCATGTGTGTGGTGAAATATTTCCATATGCTCTATTTTGAACCAGTTTTCTCGAATGGAATGACAACTCCATGTCATTCTCTATGTTATACACTGAAGACACCATATGCACTAGTTTTGCACCAAGATTACACCATATTGATGCCTCATTCCATATGCAGTGGTTGGCATTCCCAAGTGGCCTAGAGTTATTTTATATTCCCAATTTCCTGAATGGCCTTTGAGTTATTTTACATTTCAAAATTCCCATATGACCTAGATCCATGTTTTATAGTTTCATGACAACACATAATTTTAGCTTACGCTTCTTCTACTACACATGAATAGGAAATGATGGAGTCATGACTTGCTTGAGTTCTTGAACCACACACATCAAAGGGTTGGACAAGTCATCAGTCCAATCCAAGTTATTCATAAATTATAATCCACTTATCATGGATGGGAAATGATGGAGTCAAGGCCATCTTGAGTTCTTGATCCATCTACACATGGGGATTGGGCAAGTCATTATCCTAGTCCAGGATGTTCATTGTTTGATCACCATCTACACATATAAGATTTCACCAGGTTTTTTGTATTGGTTCTCATACCCAGTGAGGTGTATTTATTCATTTCCTTTGTCACACATATTTTTACGTAGTTTTGTCATTTCTTTTGATATTTATTGAGTAAAGACTGATTCATATATGTCTCATTTTTAATACACACAATGGAACACATTTCATAAACTCAAACCCACATTCACAGGATTTGCCTTATAGGTAAGTCCAAGTATGTTTCTCTCTTTTTTATTATATTCATTTCACTTTTCTGTATTTACATAATAAAGAGGGGAAAATGTAGTCATATAAAATGTCATTTAATGTAATTAGTGTCACTTGATACCACCCTATCCTTAGCTCAACCCTAGACCTATCTTAAGGTCTCTTTTGATCATTTTCTAGCTTCTAGGCACATCTAGCCCATTCCCAAATATACAAAGATCTGTATTCATCCATCATTTAGGCATGCCCAATCCTTTTTCATATGTTCTAGCCATCTAGATAATAATGTTACCCCATTAGGCTATAACATAATACACTATTGGCAAAGGGAGAAACATTACTGACCCTTAGCTTCTTTTATCGCTAACGGATATCTTTCCACTCCCCAAAGTATCTTAGCATCGGCCTAGACTCATTTCATGTATCTAAAAGAATTAGTATACTGTATAAAGACCACTCTAATTCATTTATCCCATGGATGAAATTTTTCATGAACAAGCTCAAAAATAGTTGTGCAAATTAAGGTTAATGATCCCTATTTATGCATACATCCATTTACAATATCCCAGATCTTAGTTTTACTTAGGTTTCTAGTCTCAATTCACACTCAACTAATTATAATTGGAAATCATACTCAAAGATACTAGTATCACTCTTACTTACACCAAAACTTAGATTGGAATAAGTACAATGGGCTTAATCCCATTTCAAGGTTTCGGTATGTAGGCAATGCACGACATATGGGGTGTTGAGGTCATACCCAACCTACCCTATTAATACCAATTATGTTCATTAAAACTCTAGCAAGCATGGAGGCTTAGGGTTTCATAGTGAAATCAATCAAAGCAAAAAATAGATGATGATCAAGGTCTCAGTCATACAAGCATAGGTTTCCTAAAATAAAGTGAAGGTCTAGCCAAAATTTAATTTCTTTACCTCCATAAGATCATTAGTAAAACACAAAAGATCAATAACACCGTGAATTATTAGCAAATAAGGATGTGCAATTGTCTAAAAAGGGTTCCGGGACCTATTCTCTTCTAACGACACTCTTCCCTACTCCTAGATCATTTCCTTTCTTATTACTTGTATGTTTCAGTCATATTTTCCATCTATGTACACCTTTCATAATTAATTATTATTTATATAATATTTAAATGAATCAATGGTTGTTGATATTTTAGTATTTTTATACCAGATTTATTACTTAGTTCTTTATCAACCTTAGGGCTACATACCACAATCCTAAAAAAAGATAAATCATATCAAGAAAATATCATTTGGAAATATTGTTAAAATGAACATCAGCTTATGTTTAATGAACTCTTCATGCAATAGAGGTGAATTGAGGTGAGTGGTCATGGGTTTTAA
>JARHVA010000674.1:587500-640000 GCA_037957365.1 Torreya grandis | reverse complement strand
TGCCAAATCCTTTCTATCAGATGGCACTTGCTCATTCTGACTCATCTGATGCATCAATCGATCCTACCCTCAATCCCATGCACCTAGCTTTTTAGCATGCCTCTTTTCAGACAGCTCTTCTTGTACATGATTAGACCCTCCCAAATCTTCCCCAACCTCCTCAAGTCTTTCAACATGATCTCCAAATTTTGAGCTGGAAGAAGGAACATCATGAACCAGCTTAGGACCTTGAAGAGGATAAAGTTGTTCCCTGTTCGCAGGAACAAGATTCCAATCCCAAGATCATGAGTTAGAAGTAAATAGTGGAATCTTGGGGCAAAAAGGAAAAAGAAGAGAAAGGTTTTGCTCAAAACCTTGAAGACGATGGGGCTGTTCCTGCTCTCGATGATGATTGTGACTTTTGGGAAAGGCTTTTCCACGAAGATATGGATAGGCAGATTGCAGAGTTGGAGTCCAGAGTAGGTCTCCTTAACGAACATGTGATGGACTTTTCAGACCAAATAGTAGATTCTGTGTCTGAATACACTCCATCCATACACCTCCAAGAAAGTTATCAGGCCTTCCCTAATATAGATTATGCTTAGTTTATGACTGACCAGGGAGACTTCATGAATATAGATGAGGAGGAGATCACCTTAGGTGACATGGAGGAGCATGGAAAATCTCTTGTTCATGTTTTGAATGATTCATTTGAAGTCATTGAGGGAGGCTGCACTGTTCTTCAAGGAGGTTATGAGCTAGATAAGAGCGGAGAAGGCAACATTGGGGTTCAAACAAGCATGTAAAGAGGCTACAGTTTTTTAGATTTACCCCTTCAGGAGGTTAGTGAATCTGAAGATATCTTCTTTGAAATCATCAAGGAAGATGGTCATACCATGGAACCCGAGCATGAGGCAGAAGAGAACAAGCCAGTCAATGATGCATATCAAAGGGCTTATGGTGATGAATCGGAAACAATTGATTTCTTGATGAGATACACCATCCTAAAGAACCAATAGGAGGCAAGCTTCCAAGAACAAACAAAGTATGTATACGTTGGAAGCATGTTTGAATCTCCACTCGGATACAAGCCAACTCAGGTGGCAGGCAAGAGAAGTAGGCCACCAGCTCTCCTTTTTATCTAGCCACTTGGCTGGCACCATAAGTTTCTTTGCCAAGGAGCGAACTTACAAAGTTTTCCCTTTGATCCAGGAGGGAGGCAAACATTCCTGGTTAGCTGTATATAGTAGTTTGTTTTTTTGTTTCTTTTCCTGCTTTCCCTAAGTGCAGTTGCACATGTAGTGTTTTTAGCCTTGTGTGTGTTTCCCTTTGTGTGTGGGGTAAAAAAGCTTCATGTTTGATTCTTGGATCTTGTGGGGCTATTGCTGATTTTTGTTCAAGCTACATCTGACTCCGTGCCCAATGAACTGCAAGGCAACTGGTCTTTAAGCATAGCAGGCATGCTTCCCCTGGGAGTCACCAATTTGTTGACCATTTTTGCCCAACAGGGCAAAAAATCGGTCCCCTTCATCCCCTGCTATTCAAGGCCAATTCATTTTTTGATTTTTCACAAGTCTAGGAATTTCTACAGACTTTGCAGGTCCATTTCTATAGACTCTGCAGGTGCTTGGTTTTCTACGGACTCAGCAGGTGAAATCCTTGGCAGATGAAGAATCAGTTCAGAAAGTGCTAGGGTTTACAAGGCTCTTTTGGGCCTTCATCTAAAGAAAATTTACAAGGGAGCTTGGCATCTTCGAACCATTGAACCATCACTTCAGTTCAAATCCTTAGTTCAATCTGCAGTTCAATCGAGCAGTTCAACGCTTCGATTTAACACTTTGGTTCAACACCTCCAGTTCAACATGCAGGTTCAATGGTAGAACTGAACAAGGAAAGTTCAAAGGCTTGGTTCAATCATGCTCGGCATGTAGCGTTGAACCATTGAACCGGTTCAATGTGATTGGTTCAAAGGGTTAGTTCAATGAGGTCCCCCCCAAAGCCAAAGGGCAGGAGCCCTTGCGGAGGGCAAATGCACTTCAAAGAGACCACAAAGGAGGAAAGCCCATAGAATTTGGAGGGGCTGCCCAAAAGACTAAAGCGAAGACTAAAAAATGCAAAAATTTGGAGGGGGCCAATTCTCGCAGACTTTTTGTCCACGGGAAAAAGGCTCGAAGCAAAAAAGCCCGAGGAAACAATGTAGAGACCTGCCAAAGCGCTGAAGGACCCCAAAGGGCAGATGCCCTTGCGAGGGAATCTTAGCCAAAATAAAGGGGCATTTTCCAAAGGCTGAAGGGTCACCTTCCCTTCGAGAAAGTGCTAAGAAGCGAACCCACAGAAAAGGAACTAAGTAGAAAAGCCTGAAGGTAATTGCCAAGGATGGTGACGTCTCGAAAGTCGTCAACCTTAAGAAGGTGAATTAGCCTTTGGTTTTCAAGTGATGACGAGTGCACGAACAAAAATTTTAAGCCAGTAAAAAAGTTGTTCTTTTTTAAATGCCCAAGCACCAACCATGAAAGGAGCCCAAGGAATGCTGCGACCCACCCAGAGAATAGCTCGAAGGCTGAAAGAGCCAGAAAGAGGCAAGGTAGGGAAAAGACAAAAGTGTCAAGTGTAGAAGCAGGAAGATAGTCTAAGTGGCGAAGGGAGGCATCGATTCAAGAAGTTACTCCAGCAGGTGAAACATTGTCTATGAATTGACCATTAGAAGGCACGAGCGGCCAACTGTGCGACCTATTTTTCTTCATTTCACATTTATGAGCAGACAAACTGCGTAGGTGCCTTCAAGGAGCAGTCTCAGTTAATGGGGAAATGGCGTGGCCATGTCAAAAAATACCTGAAGTCAGAGCCAGGGTTGACACAACATTTATGTTTAAGCGGTCTACTCTTCCCAATGCTCGTAAGGCACATGGGTCACTTGTAAAAAGGGTGCCAAAAGGTCTCCTTTCTTCTCATATATATTGAGGACTTGTCATTTGAGAAATGATCTTCCACATTTGTAAGGCGTAGCCCTGGCAAATTTTTAACTGAATCAATAAATGCATTTTTAACCTCTATCCTGGTTAGATATCTTTTTGTATATCTGAGTGTTAGTTTGTGTTTAGTCATTGCTTCTTGATGCTTCCATAGGTTCAACACCAACATACCTTGTGTCTATAAGGTGCCATTTTTGCAGCTGACAAGGAGAGTTGTATTTGGGAGTGCAGAAACAGAAGAAATTACTATACAGTGTGCATTTCACAGCACCTTTGGTGAATCTCTATTTTCTATATTTTCCATTAAAGCCTCCCTACCAAGTTTCTTGCAGCCTGGTCCTTCTACCAGTTTGAAGTGTATGTATGTGTTTGTCTGATTTTAAGTGTGAGTGTGAGAAGGTCGATTTATTTTGTTGCATCACCTCCTTTAGAGTAGATTTGTTTTTCTGCAATCTTTCTCCCTTTTCATCCCCCATATATATATATATATATATATATATATATATATATGTTAGCACTTACTGGAACAAATCAGATGCATCAAAGGGAGCTAGCCCTTACCTAGAGACTCTCCCCTCCTAATTCGTCGATCCCACAGGCGAGAGGGGAGTTTCCATTGTTGCGTGTGGAAGGCAGGAGCTCAACCTCCTTGCCCCGGGTGCAATCCACTGTGTCAACAGTATGTATGTATATGTATGTATACATACATACATGCATGCATGCATGCATGCATACATACATACATACATACATATTTGTGTACAATATCCTACATTAGTTAATTAGATTATATAAGAGGTATCTTTCATTGAAGAAGCCTTTTTCCTTTTTTGTCTAACTTGTTTTATAATTGTCTAATTAGGTTTTAAATAGTTAAATCATTCATAATTTTAACTAAAATTTGCAAATGTATTTAATCAAAATTCTTCTTTTCCATCACTTGGAATACCTTGTCATTTATCCTCACCATCACTACCCATCTCATCTTGAAATATTTTAACACTTTCATGTTCTATTTGTCTTTGTCCTTCCCCATCACTTCACCATTGCTCAAGCTCACTATCAAACAAAACATATCCTCCCTGCACAACAAATTTATGTATATAAAAACACACAACCTCATTTTACACCATCACCTCCATTAGAAATATCAGATTATTTTTTCTTAATGCTTCATGCACAAAATGTGATATGGGGCCAATGGCCATGGGTTTCAAGGGAGGTATGACTGCCGATTTTTACAATTTCACTTTACAAATCCTCACCTTACCAAAACACAAAAATGCATCCCTTTCAATGTAACTTGCACCTTTGGGGTAACTGCTAGTTACTTAGTGACCAAATTGACACACAATCCCCCAAGGATTGATTATCTTTAACAAGAATCTCTTAATTTTTACTGAGAGAGTTTAAATTCTCCTACAAATGAGATTTGTGTAATTAATACTAAGCTACTATAATCAAATATCGTAACTATGTTCTTCTATAACAATCACAATCGCCAAATATATCAAAGCCCAAAGTTATTAAGATTAAAGTATCCCTTGGAAAATTAGTTTAGAGACCAGGCCATCCTCTATTAAGACTAGGGATCTATTCCCATTAGTGATCCATACCTTAAATATCATTCAAATATAAACTCTTATGCAAAATATTATACAATCTAAAGGTCAAGGGGAGGTAAGTATATTTGACATACATCATTCAACTATAAACCCTTATGCAGAATATTATTCCCATTAATATATTATTCAATTCTAAGGAACGTAGTATAGATATCTAAGTATTACTTTTTTCGCTTAGCTTATTTGTTATGATTCAACATAACTTTCACTCCATATAATGCATATAATATGATCAACTTTTAAATTTAAGGAAAGCAAAAGAGGCTCAATGATTCATTTTGCCCTTATTCAACAATACACATTGATTTTTAGAAGGAAGTAGGAATGACTATTATAAAAGTTTTTTTTTTTTTTTTTCCCTTTGTAGAGTGAAACATAAGAGCCTCACATAAATCATAGGATCACGAAATGTATGGAGTGCATGAGATGCACAAAATCTCTTTTATATTTGGAATGCCTTTTAGCTTTACATAAATTATTGTATGTAAGTTGTAAATCAATACATTCTAGATAAAAATTTTATCCTGTATCACTATTTATTCTCACTTTCAATATATATGTATAGATCTCTCAAAACAAACATGTTATCATGCATAAATGCCTTCCATACTTTTGTTTTAGAAGCCATACGCATTGCATGGTGATTTATATGATATAATTACTTTCATATTTGGGAATTGTTTTAGAAACAACGATTTTTTTATTTTTTGGGTGGTAAAATGCAGAATTATACACAGCAATGATTTGTGATTAAGGATTCGGTGTGTGTTGACAAAACGTTAATGACATTTTTTAGCTTTTTCACCGATATCCTTTTTAACAGGAACGACGCTCATTTATGGCCAAAGAATTTGTATCCATGTAGTTCATCATGTCGGATTTATTCATGGCCCATCAATATAAATAAAGTGGAAACGATAGTAAATGTTATTATAAAAGATGTTTTCAGGGTCCCAAGTCCTTAGGCAAGTTTGTACAAAATGATGAAAATATTTCCTGGTTTTCATGGATATTAAGAAATGGAAGAACAAAAAGCTCAAGCATGGAAAAATAATAATGTCCATCAACCCAGCGAAACGAAAAAAAAAAAAGGGAAAAATTGTATTGAAAATCATATGATATTGTAGTTATTTTTTTTTTAAAATTATTTATATATAATTGCATAATTAAAATATTGTATGATTTTTTTTTTTTTTTTTAAATTTTAATTATAGAATGTGATAGAGAGTTGCCATTGTTAGGAGTTAAATAAGAATTATCTAAAGAAGAATTTGAGTAATGATTTAGAAGAGATTCTGGATCATAATTTGTAGAGGACATGTAGAATATATAGTCATCATAATTACTTATTATATATGTTTCAAAAATATTATTAACATTTATCAATGTATATATTTATATTTCAATATGATTACATTTATTTAGGTTTTCTGTGAGACATAAGGAGTTAAAGAGGGATGAAAGGTTTATCGAGCACTTATCAAAGCTTGAATGCTTTTTGTTTTTTGGTTAGCATTGGGTTCTTTACAGGTATTGATCAACATCTTTTATTAAAGTTCAACATCATCTTATGTTTTCCATACAACTTGAAAATTATTTAGGTCTTCAAAATAAGGTTTCACCTTAGAACACTTGGCTAAAGGGTATAATAAATCCTATTACCCAACATTTTTACTTGGTGGGGATAGCCTAACAGTGTGTGAGTTGAGTGCTACAAGTGGTAAGTCTTGGGGTCCATTCCCTAGGCTAACTACCTATATAATGTCATTCCCACACTAGACTATGTCGGGTTAACTATGAGGGTATATGATGCAATCGACTAGTCAGTTCAGTGTTCAATGCAATAGGGGTCAATATGTGGGTTCAAACCTATATTCAATGTGACAAGGTAAGTCCACCATCAATGGGTAGGGCTACTCTTCAAAAATAGTTTTGATTATGGTTAAAGAATCCATGTAGGGTGGATAATGCTAGTTGGATGCCTTCTCCTCTAGGAGTGTTTAAGCTCAACTTTGATGGGGTAGCTCAAAGTAAACTTGAAGCCTCTAGCATCAAATGTATCATTCAACACTATGTTGGCTCTTTGATTTGGGTTGCTTCATTCAAATTAGTCAATGGGACCAATAACGAAGCTAAGGCTCAATCTTTGTATTTGGGAGTTAATCTAGTTGTGTAGTGTGGCATCTCAAATGTGATAATCAAAGGTGACTCGATGGTTATAATCTAGGATTGAAAAAATAACCATACATCTGTGTGGCATATTGAAACCATTCTAGGTTAGGTTTGGGACTTTCTAAGCTCATTCTCTTCTTGTGATGTTGCTCATTATTTTCAAAAGGAGAACTCGGTGGTAGACTTCTTGGGCAATTGAGGAATTGAACAAGTTAAAGATTCAATTTGTGATAACTATTGAGGGGCTTGGCCTATGTCACCCCCTAGTATATCTAATTTATAAGGACTTCACAATTTAGGGTGTGTTACATTGGTGTTAGGGAAGGCTTTTTGAAGTTGGTCCATATTTAATCATTGGGTGATATGCAACACTTTAATTTTTCATTGCATTTCATGTTGGTGGCTCGTGTCAAGGTGGGAGAGTTGAAGCCATTTATTGCTCTCTTGGCCTTGTTTGAATATCATGTTTTCAGAGAGATTTTATGTCTATGTAAATAACTCTGGGTTCTAGGATGGGCATAATAAATTATGGATTATTTGATGCAGATTGCCATTAACAAGTCGTTATTGAGAGTGTGGGCCGAGAAGCGAGATATGTATTTTGAGGGTGGTATGAGTGGAGCATGAATTCAACATGTGTTCATGGTATAGTCTAGTAATATTATGGAGGAAGTTAAAGCCTTGGTGGGTTAAGTTTATCTAGTTACTCCATGCAGAGTAAAGATAAACCCAGATTTAACGTCTCTTTTCCTTAACAATTTCATGTTGGTTGTGGAGGATAAAAGTTTCGTGAAAATGGTGGTAGAGGAGCTGATAAGGCCGTATTTTCAGCTAGGTTTGGATGAGTTCATTACAAATTTTATAGATAAAATCCAAATTGAATTACCACTCTTGGGTAGGTAGATGACTAGTCTTATCATTCTCTTAGGATTCTAGGAATTAGAGGTGTGTTTGGTTGAAGATTTGGCATTCATTGATCAAGTGCAGGGAATGTTATCATCTTCAGTCTATTCTGGGAAGTGGATCACTATGATGAATGTTGGTGCTCTAAGGTTTCCCCTCCCTTCACTTAGGGCATTGATGGAGTTGCATTATTCTAATTGGATGTAAGTTGTGGTAAGGTTGTTGGTTAGGATGTTTGGAGGTGGATGTGGAATGCAAATTCCCAATAAGTTCATGGAAGCCACATTGGTTGGGGTGACTCATCACGTAAGAGAGATGGTAGCAATCATTAGGGCTAGTCTAAGCTCGACTTCAAAGGTGGTAGTTGGGTCAGGGGAAGGCAAGTAGATGGTTAGGGCAGGTTCAGTTGTGGCTTTGGGGGTGTTGGGTGAGGCTTCACAGGAGGAGGTGGTTGTGGATGATGCAGGAGGGCATATGGTAGCCACCTTGCTTGATTGGATGAATGGTGAGCCCTCTTCCAAGGTGGTGTAGCGCTGTGTCTCTTTTTCTTTTCTCACAGGTGGTTTTTTTAGAATTTGAATAATATTATCAAATATATTATTTTAGTTGTTTGTTGGTTTAATCTTGGTGGGATTGTGTACCCTTGATGTAATCTTGATCCCCTTTTCTTGAACTTAAGTTATTTGTGATTATTTTTGTGCTTCTTATTCCTTTCTAGATTTATATCCAAAACTTACGAAATATTTGGTTCAATTTATATTATAAATGAAAACCTCCTTTAACTCTTGATCATCTATTAAAAAATTAAATAAAAATTATATTTAATATAATCTACTCTACACAAACTAAATATAAAATTTAAATGTATATATTATCTTATAATTTTTGGGCTCCCAAAAATTCCAATACACTTTAAACTTTGGACCACATGATGACAAACTTTTTACAAAACAATTTATTATATAATTTGTTTTAATATATAACCTCAAAAAAATAATAATAATAAATTGTAATAACCAACTCTAATGTGTAGCCGACATTTATAATATTTCACAATATAATTATATGTTGCACTAACAAGGTTTTGTGTTTTTGGGACCATATAATATAATTATACTTTTATTAAAAATAAAATAGGTATGCCGTAACATGTGTCATTGTTCTAAGAATTCTTTGTATTGCGCTGATGATTTTAGAAGATACTTATCCACGGTAAGAACGGAATATTCCCTCGATAGTTAAAAATCAAAGAAAAAGAAAATCAAGTTGATTGAATAAAAACGTATCTAATGACGACAATGTGACGTCTCTCCTAAGCGACTGCAATGGAAAGGGAAGACGGACCACAACATTTAATAAAACAGATTCGCCCAAATATGGACCGCTCATATGCATTCCATATGATCGGTAGAGCCTTATTCCATCGTACATGATGGGACTCATTGGAGCTTCGAGGTTGACAAGACTTTGATTGTAAAACTTAGTTTCATCATAGAATAAATGTAAAATATTGTCGATGAGATTAATCAGATATATTTATTATTATTATCATCATCAAAAAAAGTTTGTTCTCAGAATTAAAAACAATTTCAAAAAAGTTTGGTACCTAAATTATTATCTTATACATTACAACTTTTATTTTTAATTCAAAAAACATCATATTTTAATTCTCGCTTCTATTCTATTTTGAGTGCTCTTGTAATCCCCTTAAAACCTCCACCAATAACTATTTGACTAACTAATAATAATACAGCAGTGTTAACTAATATATCTCCAAAAACTTATTTCTCTACTTGCTCCATAATATTAACTTGACCACTAGCTTCATTGCTTTGAAGACTACAGAATTGTTTGTCTCTGCACTTTACTCATTTGCTTATTGTAGTTGGACTAAAAATCTAATAGTTAGAAACCGTCTCATTCATATATATATAATCAGCAATAAGGATCATGATAAAGTATTACTTTAAAATTTTAGAAAATACATTTAAAAAAAAAGTTTAACAGATTTTAGGTTATTGCACACTCGGCAGTTGCCAACAGAAACAACAAATTTCATAAGAGTTTCAATGCGAATTAATTTTTTCCTGCAACATCAACTTTTAAAAAAAAAGAAAGAATTAGTTTTTTTCCTACAGCATCAACCAATCAACCCTGAAGAAGAAGAACAAGAGGAAAATAAAATCAACCAAACTTGAAGAAGAAGAAAAAAAAAACAAACCCCCACCACTATCTTTGGCTCCTACAAAGAAGCCCATGGCATGTCACAAACATTCTGTACCTTATTCAGCATAGAGTGCCTCATCAATTTTCCAAATCAAAAGATCCGAGAGTTATTTTTTGGAGGTGTCAAGGAAAGGGATCATATAATACCATTCCAAATATCTTCATGATAGTCTAGCAACAAACATAGTAGGTCTCAAAGCCTTTGACAAACTAGAGATAGGAACCAACTAAGGCCAAGCTGCTCACTGCCTATTTAGTCTTTTGCAAAAATCACTGACAGGTTATGGTTTTAGGGATAAATAAATATGTCAGAATAGAGGAAAAATGAGAAGGAAATTTTATTTTATCAATGTGTTTGTAGCAATATAAGTAATTTAAACAAGATTTTGGCAAATTTTATAGTGTTACAAGCACCGATTAATCATTAGGCAAAATAAATTATGCAATTGACAATGATTCTGGATTTTAAAAAACAGATTCCAGTCTATTCCAGGCAATAAAACATGCAATCAATATATTTAATCAAACATGCGTAGATGGGTAATAATATCAGTCTCACTTGCAAACATGTAATTAAATTTTCCAAATAGGAAAACAATCAGAGAAATATCTCAAAACAATAGAATCCTGACCTGGATTGGAAGAACAACATATTTGGATGTAGTGATGTGAATCCCTTAGCTCTTGGTGTGGCGACCTCCAAATTTGTATACTAAGGACTCCACATGACTGAAGTGACATTATAGCATGTCAAAATTCAAGCTTAGGTTAGGTAGGCATGAAACCCTGAAAGAAGATGAACTAGGGAAGAAAGGCAAACTTTTAAGACAAAAAAGGATCAAATTGGAACTTATTTGGATGCAAAACGGAACCCGGACCAAAGTAGTAGGCCGGATGGTGAAGACAAACAAGTTCGATAAAGCCTCTTTCGATGATTAGTGGCTTTTACTATCCAATTTATCCTTAATCAAATTTATACGTTGTATACTGGATTACAATATTTTCTCTTTAGTAGGAAATGAGCCTGACTTTTAGCGTGTCTGCATCCTATAATGTTGTTTTTTTCATAGCTAGTAATTTTCTATTTAAGAGGATGGTACACAATTGTTATTGGAAAATATCAATTTCTTCGATTGTAGGTAGGTGATGGTGCTTGATAGCATATATCCCATTTCAGAACTAGTGTGTTGTGCCCTAAGTCATCATGGATAGCATAATTATAGTATTACTTTACCATGCAAAGAGAAATACTATTAAAATGAAATTTGAATGGATATTTTTCATTATTTTCCACCGTATCTTATTCTAGGTATTCAACAACTCATACTCTACACGTTTAAGGGTTTTGTCTTACGTAGATATGTTTTTTGAAGCACCTTCCATATTGTTACATTTTAGATCAATGATCACTGATCTCTCACAGTACTGCTATCATTTGAGATTGACCGCTACTGCGTTGATGCCTAAAATGGATAGGATAACTTATTAACATAGCCTAAGGCTATGGTTCCATGGAGGGAGGTTTACTGAAAGTTATCAGCAATAGTATTGAGAAATTTAAGTAGTCTTTTTCAATTTATTGGTTTCATTTAGCGAGAAATTTTATGATGTAGAGATTGAACTTCTAGAGGTCATAATTTTTTATTCGTGATACTATTTGAGTTCTTGTTTGCACTAAAATGACTATTTTGAAAAGTCTAATTCGGCCATAACCTGCTCTATTCAGTTACAAATGTTTAAAAAAAAAATGGAGATCATTCGCGGCCATCTAAGGGTTCAAAAATGCGTTTTAATATTTTTTCAAGAATTTTTCATTTTTAGTAGTAGCGTATTTTTGTAACCAGACATGAATTTTAGTTAAAATTCTAACTTGAGTTTTTAGAGGATATGTAGATATTTTTAGGCTCATCTGAGCTTACATGCAAAACTTACAAAAAATAGCAATTGAAAATTACTAAAAGATGAAAGTTACTAAAATTGCACGGGTCAGTTCGCTTTAGGTAGCTTTTGATTGATTTATTTATTTTTAATTATGCATGTCAACTCCCATTCCGAGTTGAGATTTATTTAAAGACTCTTATGTAATATTTTATTCATTCAATGAGAATTAATAGAGAAGTTTGTTTTCATGCAATTTATGAGTTTTATGCCTATTAATATTTTGCTTAGGTAGTCTTGTCCTCATCATTTTGCCTTAGAGAAAGTTCTAATCTTGGAGGTAATAAATTTTTGAATTGATATTTTTATATTCTGTTATAATATTACGTGATTGAGTAACATGTGTAAGAGACAGTGAGAGGATAAAGACTAAGAGAAATTACTCAGATGAACATAAATATGGAAGAGTTGTAGTGGCAAGTGGATCAATTAACCATAATTATCACAAATCAATGACAAAGGTGAGTTGAAGATAAAACAGAGAAAGAAATAGATCATAAAGATGAAATTCAACAAAAAGAGGAACGAGAACAACCACCATCAATTGAAGAGAGGATGTTTAAGGCTTTAGAGGCAAGGAACAAAGGATTCAAGATTGAAGTCCTAAATTATGGAGGTAGTTTAAAACCAAAAGAGTTGATCGATTGGATGAACAAGGATATTTTTTTCGAATGAAAAACTCTGAGAGACAAAAAGAAATTAAATTTTTCATGTCTGAAATTGAAGGATCATGCAATGATTTGATGGGATCAACTATAAAAAGAGAGACATAGAAAAGGAAAACAAAAGATCAACATGTGGATCAAGATGGATAAGAAGTTGAGGGATAAATGTTTTCCTATGGATTATACACAAACTATATATAGAAGATTCTAGAATTTAAGATAAAATGTTCACAATATACAAAAGTATACAGATGAGTTTTACTATTTTTCCATACGAGTGGAACATGATGAAATAAAATAACATAAGGATGAAAGGTATGTAAATGGTTTAAATTTTTTTATTGAAGATGAATTGAGCATGCATATAATGCTTTGTGTAGAGGAATATTATCAATTAGCTTTGAAGGGAAAAGAAAAAAATAGAGAGAATTTCAGAAGATCAACTAGGCCAAGAAGATGATAATCCCCTCTAGTAAGGGGATGAGGTGGGTTCAATACAACTAGAGATGGGTTTAATACCACTAGAGGGAATCATCACATGGTGTAGAAAGACAAGAAGATAATAGACAAGGTTTTAAATACCAACAGAGAGGAAGAACATTTTAGAGAGGATGAGGCTATAGTGGCACTAGATGGTGGTTTCCAAATCTATGTAGGTCTTATGTTTGTTATATATGTGGAGAAGAAGGTCATAAGACGTTTGAGTATCCACACTATAATGAACAAGAAATGAGGCAAGAGGATTGCTCAAGAGTGAATTTAGTTGACGTTGAGATAGAAGAGAAAAATAGTAAAGTTGCAACAATAGATATTGGATAAAATCTCATAATGAGGAGAACAATGATTTCTCTAAGAAAATAACAAGTGCAAAATAAAGAAGGTGGTAATGCACAACTACAAACAAATATTTTCAAAATAGGGTTTACTTCAAAAGGTAAGTGCGAAGTAAGTATAAATGGTAGTAGTTGTGAAAATATAGTTTCTAAGGACATGATTGATAGACTAGGTTTGCAATGTGACAAAAATTCTTGTCCGTATCAGATTTCATGGTTTAATAAAGAGAGTGAAGTTAAAGTAGATAAAAGGTGTTTAATAGAAGATTTTATAGGAAAAACTTATCAGGATGAAATATTGTGTGATGTTATACCAATGGATACATGTCATCCATTATTGGGAAGGCCATTGAAATACGTCAAAAAAATAATTCATGATGGAGCAATGAATACATATACTTTTTGAAAATGTGGTACAAAGGTAATTTAAATATTTTTTAATAATAAGGGAAGACAAAAAACATGATATCCAAATTTTTTTATACCAAAGACATGAAAAGGACAAGTTGTTGTTATACATTAATAACAAAGAAAGGGTATTCTTGAGCCCAAAATGGGTGGTGGGTTTGTTGACCAGGCATGATGGGAGGCCAAGAACCTAGTCCTAGAAGTTATTTGCCACTCTGGATGTATTGATAGTGATAATTTTCAGTCAAAAAGCATGAAAATAAAGTTATGTAACTATAACTTCAGCTTTGACAACATTTATTGTTAGTGTTGTTTTGATCTTAAACAATAGTTGAAATGTGCTTACGAGTGGACTTGGATGTCATGATCATTGGAACACATGTAATTTACTTATCTATAAGTGCTCAAAGTGATAGATTTGCACTTGGAGGTCCCAGACGCTAAAATGTTAGTTGGAGCTCAAGAAGTTGTTTCTTCACTACTAAATAGTTGCATTTCAAGAGCCGTTACTTTAACTTTTGCCACACATTAATCTCAATATTTATATGGAATTGATCTAGGATGTAATTATATGGATTATACATTCACATGAGGGATCTTATGGATCATCTATATGACTTACTAATTTTATTTTATGCATGTCTGAAGTTAGGATAAAAATTATCATTATTCTTGTGTTGGGAAGGGCATTCTTGAGCCCAAAATGGGTGGTGGGTTTTTCAAATAGGCATAATGGGAGTATAATAACCTAGTTTTGAACATTATCCACCTTTGTAGAAAAGGTTGGTAGTGCAATTTTTAGCCAAGAAGCATCATAAATGGAGTTCTCCAACTACAATTTCAACTTTGACAATATTTGTTGTCATTATTTTTTTGCTCCTAAACAATAGTGAAAATGCACTTATAAGTGGTCTCTGATGTCATGGTAATTGTAGCACATGTATTTTTCCTATTTATATGTGCTTGAAGCAATGGATTTTCACATGGGTGTCCTAGAAGCAAGAATTTTAGTTGGAGCTCAAGAAGTGTCTTCACTACCAAAATGTTGTATTTCAGGACCCGTTACTCCAAATTGTGCCTTGTATTGATTTATAAGTTTATAAAGACTTGATATAAGGTAAAAATAGAGGTATTTTACATGCAAATTATGTATCTTATAGTTTTTCCATATGACTTACTATTTTCATTTTACACATGTCTGAGCTTATTCTAAAAACTGACATTTTTCTTGTGTTGGGAAGGGCATTCTTGAGCCCAAAATGGGTGTTGGGTTTGTCAACCAAGTAATTTTGGAGGCATAAAAATTGGTCTTGAATGTTTTCCTCTACTATAGACTTTTTGGAAATGCCAGTTTTCAGCCACTAAGCACTAGAAATAGAGTTCTACAAATGTAGATTCAACTTTAACAACATTTATTGTTAGTGTTTCCATGTTCTTGAATAGTAGTGAAAATGTGTTTATAGGTGGAATTGGACATAAATTTCATTAGAGAACATATGATTTGTCTCTCTAGACATGCTCAAAGTGATGTATTTGCACCTAAGGATCCTAGAGGTAGAAATTTCATTTGGAGATCTAGAAGTTATCTCTTCACTACCAAAAAATTTCATTTTAGAACTCATTACTGCAACTTGTGCCACACATTACTCTCTAAGTTTTTACAAACTTGATTTTGGATTCAATTATATATATTTTACATGAATAGGAGGGATCTTATAGTTTATCTATATGACTTACATTTTTTATGCATGTTTGAAATTAGGCTAAAAGTCAACATTTTTCTTGTGTTGGGAAGGGCCTTTTTGAGCCTGAAATGGGTGATGGGTTTATTGACCAAGCATGATGGGAGGCCAAGAACCTGGTCCTATATGTTATCCACCATTTTCAATGTGTTTATAGTGCCAATTTTTCTCGATGAAACACTAAGAATAGAGATATCTAACTACAACTTCAACTTTGATAACATTTGTTGTCAGTGTTTCTATGAAATAGAATAGTAGTTATCTTCCCCTAAGGTATTTTAATATTTTTTAAGGTATTCATACAAATTTTTAGGATCATTTCATGATTTTAAATCATGGGTTGATCTTGGAATAAGTCTGAACTAGTTTTTAGATAGAGTGATGTTTGTCTAGAAGATTTTTCAAACTAGAGTGAAAGATTAAACCAACCATGAAATTATTTCATGCCCCCAAACATCTATTAATGTAAGTTTAATGTCAAAAAATAAAACTATGAAATCATATTTAGGTCTATAAAGGAGGATAAGATTTTAAAAAAGTCACACCAATCCTCCATACTCCTAGATCATCTCCTAGCTTGAAACAAGGTAAAGCAGATGATAAGAGTCTCGAAGCATGATCTCAATATTCATAGTGTTATTCCATCTAGGTTTCAAATCATTTCCAATAAGAATGCAGGTTTTTAGGCTATCTTAAGAAGTGTGTTATCCCTAAGCAGGATTATAGGTTCTCATTTAGGGGTTAAGCTTCAAACATGAATGTTATGGGTTTATGTAAGCTCTTATGAGTCATTACACCTATTTGTAGGTTTGTACTTGATCTTCAAGAGTCATTATGAAGACTATATAGTAACTTATAAGTATTTTTAGAGAGGAGAGAGAGAGAGAGAGAGGAGAGAGAGAGAGAGAGAGAGAGAGAGAGAGAGAGAGAGAGAGAGAGAGAGAGAGAGAGAGAGAGAGAGAGAGAGAGAGAGAGAGAGAGAGAGAGATCACAAAAAGGCTATTAGAAGCTAGAAAATTATGTAGAAGGCTGCAAGGAGGATGAAGGAGGGTCATCAATGCACTAATTACTATCATTTTGAGGAAAATGAGACTATTTAATGACCATTATGGAATCTCTCCTTGTACGCTCCTAAACTTCATATTCATCTCTAGAATCTCTCCTTTGGGAATTAAGGAGTTTCCCTTCTTCATTCTTCTTTATTTTTCTATTATTCTCTCTCACATGGATTATACTATGGTTTCTGGATATTATAATTGGGAATTTATTCCAAATTATCTCTTTTCCATGGTAATTTGTAGTTTCTATCTCTAAAAATAAGATTCTATTTCGCAACTCATATTAGACTTCAACAAGATTTTATCTTTCTCTCTATACACTAAGAGGAATTCTTAGAATTATCCACTCTCCAATGTAATATTATCTTGAACAATCTATAATAAAATCAAGTAGGCTTATTTTTCAAAACCTCCACTGGACTCAACAACTGTATCACTCTCTTTCAGACAGCTCTCTTCATAGTATTTGTTCCCAAATAGACATTAGGATATAATTACATTAGATAAATGACTAAGGAATGTTTATAACATGATAGTAGACTTTTAGGGTCATGAATACAAGGTTCATGCCCTTATGACCAAATTGATTCCTATATGACCAATCTTATGACTTTTAAACCTATCTAAGGGCCTTGTTTCACGTAAATTTTGATTTATTTCTTGGAATAAAGTTATAAAACTTAAAATAAGGGTGAGGAACTAGTAGAACCTAAATTTGGTTTATGCTTTATGAACTAGATGGTTGTAGATACTCCTCTTTGTCTGGGGAGGAATGATTTGTAGATAAAAAAACACTAAATAAATGGTTGATTAGTTATATATCATGGTGGATTGCCTAGCAAGCTAGATCCGAAAAGCACAAGCTTCTTTAGAGGATATCAATCCACACTTTTAAATAATTGAATTCTAAAAATGAAAGATAAATTGCTTGAATGAATAATAGAAGATACTGAAATAAAATACAAGATGTGCTTGAAAGAGATGAATTCACCTAATTGTAACAATAAATAGTTGAATATTAATGCTAAATAAGTCAGATATGGTTTAAAAATTAGGGTAATGTTTTTTGATCAGGAAGAAAATCAAAAAGTGAGATTTGGTTAGGGTCTAATAGGTCAAATAAGCTTTCTATTGCAAATGTCACACAGTGACCATTGACAGTTAGGTGAACCATCGATGGTTAGGTAACTATAATTGGTTTGATGATCATTGGTGGTTGGGTGTATATCATCAATGGTTAAGTGACTGTCGATGGTTATTATCATATTTGGCTTAGGTAAGGGTAGGTTTGGTTTGAAAGGTTCCTAAGACAGAAAAAATAACTAATTCCTGAAAATAGATACTTAGCTCTATTAACTAAAGGATGCTGAGGTGAGTGGTTGAAAATTCATTGTGGATCATGAAGCAATTTTGGTAGAGTGTTAGTGTCATGGCTATTATTGATGAATTGCAACACTTCTGCTCTTTAACTTGGTTACTGGGTCGCTAGAAAAATACCTACAAAAGACATTCTAATCCAAGAAGTTCTAATAATTGTTGATTCTCTCTGATGGTTATTTCTCTTCTTTTCACCTCCTCCTCCTCTTTTTTTATAGAAGGAAAGGGGAGGTGAAACAATAAGTTCAAACAAGGTGTCAAGATGTCATCTAATTTTCATCTTAACATGTATAATTATGTGAATGGTTAAGAATAAAAAAGTAAGGTAGAATTGAGCTAGAGTTAACCCTTAAGGCAATTAAAGGCTAACCATTAGTGATTGTGTCTAACCATTGACAATTAGGGGTTGACCATCGATTAACTCCAAATATGGTTAAAAGAGACTTCGAATAAGCATGGAAAATATTCAAGTAACTCCAAATATGATGTTATGACAAAAATGAAACAAAATATGATGTGTTAATGCTCTAAGATGATTAAAAAAAATGCTTGTATAAAAAAAATTAATAGACACATGTATGTTTCTTGAATAAACATAAACAATATTTGATTTAATTACATATTTTTAAAATCATGATAAAAAATTCATCTTGGTTAATAGTCTAATAGGCCTTATGAGCAACACACTTGCTTAGGATCCATTAGATTTTATTTTTCAAAATCTCTCACTGTTGATAGAGCTCCTAATCCCCACCTCATCTAATTCATGGTCATCAATATATAAAAATTATATTGATGTAAAAAAAAAATAATAATAAAAAAAATTCTCTTCTTTGTTTAAGTTATAGAAAAAAGAAATTGAGTGATACTTGTTATTGCACACCAAAATAATCTTTTCATTTTTGAGCACTGAAGCTAAACTAGGAAGGTTAACTACATCTAATTGTATAAATAGGATTCCTTCATAAATCCATTCGATATTTCCTACCAGTGGATACTATGCATACCTTCAATTTTGTAATCATCTTTCTAGTTGAAATGGGACTCTACATAGGAATCACTCCAAGAATAAAAACTCTATATAGTAATAGTCATAGCCTACAAGACTCAATTTAAGGGAGTGTTATGCTCCCAATAATTCTATAGATCCACATGTAGACATATGATAGACTCACAACATCGAATCTTCCATAATTTCCTTTCCATATCTATCTATTTACTATATATATCAAAACCCAATTTAGATTTCATTCATATGCAAGCATGGCTATGCCATATAGGCCCATAACCACCAACGAAGAAAGAAAGAAAGAAAGAGGGAGGAGTGCAACCTACTTTTATATATCATAAAACCTTACAAACATTAAATATATAATGGAAAGGATAAAGTTATTTTTCATGATTATAAATATTTCAATTATTTTTTATTATGAGGTTACTATAGAGACCACAATTCCTATCCTAAAATATAGATTAAAAAAATTAAAGTTTGTCTATGAATATAACTCGGGTATACTTTATCCTATCAAACATCCTTTGTCAAATGGACAAGTATCTAACCATATGGGTTAGGCATTCTTTTGCTAAATAGGTAAGCATCTAACCAAATGGGTTAGGCATCTACACATGAGTAGGTTATGCTCTAGCTAGAGACTTGACTCATCGGGATCAACCAGATCTTGAATCACTCAATGTTCACCACTCATCTCTACTAGATAAGCATCGAAGTCATCATGATAGTAGTATGTATAAAACATATATCAAAAAGTTTCATTTCGCTTCAAAATTTAGCCTAAAGCCTCGGGAACCATGATGATCCAATCAAGATCCTTTCGAGTATATCACATATTTCTTATATTTAATTTGTTTATCTAAACTAAGGATTTATTATAATGGTTTTGCCTTTTCATTTAACTTTAATCTTGTTTAGCACAAACCCTAAACCCCATCCTATTCACTTGCATATTGAAAGCATCATTCGCTTCCCAGACTACCTACATACCTACTTCCAAATAGGATCAAGGTGTAGTATACATGTAGTTCTATTTTCTATTCTAAGTTTCATATGAACTGTGAATCTGGGTTTGCAGCCCTTGCTAGGGCCCAGTTCTTTAAATAGTTCCTTTGTGATTGCTACCCAAACAAGATCATAAAAAGTATTAGTTAAAGTCACTGAATACTTATTTAACTAAAATAGCCCTAAATCTTAACAAGAAATAGAAATAAAAATTAGCAAGCTACATCCCCTTTCTAATTTTTATTTACATCAATAATGTTTTCGATCCTTTCTTTAATCAACCTAATCCTTACAATTACTATTTCCAAATTTTCATTATCTAAAAGCCATATGGTTGGTGGTTTCTTGATAATAACTGGTTTAACATTCTCAATTCTGATTTTCATTGCTCCTTTTCAGTGGTACAAAGTTTTGAGTAAGAAATATACTTTCTCCATTTTGTTTCATAAGTTCATAAGTTAGAATCATCTAAGGTAGTCAAAGTCATTTTCTTATCTTGATTAGTGTTTTTGATCAAGAGGGATTATCTCACCCCTAGGTCTTAATGACATAACATGGTCCTTATTTCTCCTCGATGGTTTATAGGGAAGATGCCCAGACATCATTATTATAGCTATGTTAGGCTATGGATACAGTAACTCAAACATTACGGTATTACCCATAAACATGAGCTAGAGGTACCGCTTAATATCGAATGTTACGTAGTTGTGTTTAACCTTAAATTCTTGATCTAAGTTTGAGATTTGCAAAGTAGAGAATAATTGAAATAAATTAATTCATTATATTTCAAAATCAACTTTTTTAGTAGGAAACATAGAAAGCAAATTTGTAACATGATCTTCTAATTTAGTCGTTATGTCAATTTTCAAAAATGATATTTTGGACAATTACATCTTTAGTCTACTTAGGTAAACTTTTCTAGAAAATAACTTAATCACATGGAGTTTAAGAATGCTATTTTAAACTTGAATTTTAATGTTAAATAAATCCTTTATACGCTTGAAAGGAGAGTTTAACCCTAGAATGAAGAATTTTTATTTTCATACTATTCTTAATGATAATCGAATTCATCATCAAAGCTCAACAATAATCAAAGTAAGGGTCTACTCAGAATGCTATTTATGACAACTTAGATTGTTTTATGATAATTTCATGTATCTAATCAATATTCTTGCAATCTAGATTTATGCATGTAACTTTAAAAACTAGATCAAATGTACTTCATCAATTTATAACTAAGTACATAGAAAACAAAACTCATTTATTTAATGTTATATTCTACTCTTTTCACCGAATTGGGTATATAGATCATGTTAATATTTGTAAATAGATACATAATGTAAAAATCATTCTATTTTAGTCTTCTAAAAATAATTACATTATATTTTCCTTACGATTTAAAAAAATAATATTATATTCATCTTACAATTTAAATAAAATTAAATATTTCTCTTACAAATAAAATAAAATAAATTATTTACCTTATAATTTATATAAAATAAAATATTTATTTTACAAATTTTAAAATAAAATAAAATATCGACCTTACAATTTAATTAATATAAATTATTTACCTTCTGATTTCAATAAAATAAAATATTATAATTTAAATAAAATAAAATATCTACCTTACAATTTAAATAATAAAAATTATTTACCTTTCGATTTAAATAAAATGAAATATTTACTTTACAATTTAAATAAAATAATATATCTATCTTAGAATTTAAATAACACAAATTATTTACCTTTCAAGTTAAATAAAATATAATATTTACTTGGACCTTGTTGAAAACCTTGACTGAAATGGAAATGTGGTTCTGCTTGGATTGAAATAGTTGAGAAAAAAGGTATGGCGGCAGTGTTGATCTTGGCTGAGTTAAATAAGAGAAAAAAAACTTGATATGCATCCACTTCTTCATTTTCACTTTTGCATTTTCCTTCCTCTCCCCCTCCTTATTCTATGTTGATCCCCCTTTTTTCCAAAGTGTCTCTCCTTTTAAAGCATCTCTCTCTTCTCAAGCGCTGATCTAATAAAAAAGCATTTTTATTTTCATCCCCCTAAGCATCAATCTCTATCAAGTATTTATAAACTTTCTCATACAAAAATCTTTTCCTCCTTTTGAGTGTTGATTGGTGCAACTTTAGTTAATGACTTTTGATTAGCTCCTTATGTGATAGTTCCCTCTGTTTGCATGGCTAATGCATTAGTTAATGTGGGTGATGACTAAGGGAGGTGGAGCAAATTAATTCCAAATGGAGAGAAAGTTAGTTAATCACTGAGAGTTTACCATTATTCCCTCATGCGTGTGGTGGTAAAAGGGTCTATTAACTTGTGTCATCAAATTTGCATGATAGTAATAGAGGGTTATATATATATATATAGTGGTTTATTAAAAATAATTAATAATCTAAAATTCTATATGATAATATAATATATTAAAAATTTTAAAATCAACAATAAAAGAAAAACTCTATTAATTAAAACAACCTTTGGTGATTTCTAAATATTAATATGTAAACATTAAATTCATTCATTATAAATGCGAGTATTAAAATAAGATTAAATATTTATTCCATTAAATTTTCCCTCGTTCACAATTATAAACATTTCATATATACATTTCTACGAAAGGAATTAACTTTAATTAAATCATACCTTGCTTTCATGATTTCCCATTGATGACTTGATAGACTTTTGAAATCACAAAATTTAACTTAAAAAATCAACTCATTTCAACAATAAAGTATTAAATGAGATCCAAATTTGCTTAAAGTATGAGCATGAGTCCATAGTACGAGAAGAGAGGTCGTGACAGTTACGTCATTAGAGGATGATATTTTTTAATAATGAAATAAAGATTATTATTAATATAAATATATTAATATATAAGACTATTCACAAAAAAAAGAGGTGGTAGAAGATACACCATAATGCCACATGAGGCCATGTTTAGGAAACACTAAATAACAAGCCATAAAAACCAGTAAACAAACTAGACCTGACCTAGAAAAAGCTCTGATACATCAAAAAAGAGATAACTAAGCAACAATAGCAAATAAACTAGCAAAGGAAGGGTCATGATCAGGAGGATCACCCCATATAGAGCCTAGACGATGTTTCTCTTCAACAACACAGTCCCCTCCAGATCTGGTGACATCCTAGTCATTTTTCTCTTATTCTATATTATCATGTTTGAGGATGATATTTTTCAATCACATGTACTTACGAGGCTAATGCTTTCAAATTTTTCTCTATTAAAAAATCCTTAAATCTCAATAATAACTATGTGAAGGTCAGTTTCAAAGGTCTTCAAAATGCCTTCAGGGCTTAGCATTATTTCCTACACTATTGTAAACATTCAAATTTAATCATTAAGTGCTTGATAATTTTTAATATTTACATCCTTCCTTTTCATGAACCCGAAACTATCAAGGCAAAGAAAAAACCAATAGGCACATTACACATAAATTCTAAAATAATGATATCTATTGATTTGTATTGAATAAATATATTTTTTTATTAAGGATAAAGGGTAGGTTTTATATGTACTAGGGACCCTTACACTAGGAGAGAAATAAAAAGTCAAGGCCACACTTCACTCGACAATAAAAGGCAGAAGAAAAATAACCAGAGAACAACTAAAAAACAACAAGAAAATGGCCTAGAATGCCAAAATTTTCAAATAATAGGTGTTGCCCAAACTAGAAAAACTAAAAAAAAAACTAATTAATATTTTTATTGAATAAATAAATTAATTACATACATATGCATGAAATAAACTTCAACTCAAAATTGGAGTTGACAGGCAAAACTAAAAAATCTAAAAAATATAAAAAATTTGAGCTACTATTAGCAGCTACTATTTTTAATAAGTTTCGTATGTAAACTCAAACATCTATAAAAATATACACATATATCCTAAACACTAAAATTAACCTAAAAATTGAAATTAAACTAAATTTCATGCTTGGTTACAAAAATACACTAGTTCTAAAAATAGATAAAATTGGAAAAAGATATTAAGATTCAGTTTCAAACACTTAGATGGTCACATACGACCCCCTAAAAGTTTTGAAAACATCCCTAAATGGATAGAGAGAATTATGTCTCAATTAAAATTTTTGAGATGATCATTTTGGTGTAAATGAGCACTCAAACAGAACTGCAGATCAAAAGTTATGACTTCCACATCACCTTTGTTTGGCCCATTCATCATTCTGTTAAATTAAAATATATGCAAAAAAATTCACTATTCTAAAAACTATCTTTCAAATACATAAAACATAATTTAGATATTTCTATTATTTTTATAGGGACCTATAATACCTTTTCCATTAGTTTAGGACTACCCTGGGATAAAACCACCCTATGATGAATATGGACAAACTATAGCCTTGTCCACTAGCATGGACTTACTCCCTACACTCCAACAATAACTTTTACATTTGATATCTATAATTTTACCCCTCTCATGATTTAGAAAGGTTGGTTAGCATATATCTTCAAAATATTTTCCTATATAAGTACATCAAATTCATTCAAAATACATCTAACAATCACTTGACAATCCTATTGTACAGTGAGCAAAAGAGCATTATTTATTACAATCTTAATTATGCAACATTATAACAGTCATAAGACAAGTTATAATATATTTTAATATAGGTCAAGGATACTGATTTTCAATATTTTAAAGAAATATATCTATTGGTATTCATCTAGTAAAGTCAAGTTTCACACATTCACTCTAAGAGGGAGAACTACATTAAACTAAGGCCCTTTTGGGATATGTAGGCAGCATTCAAATTATGTGGGTTATTTAAGGGTAGCTCAACTATTCTATTTTCCCAATTACCCTTTTTGTATTTGATATGTATTATGTTTATTATTCGAGAACTAGGGTTTGATTTTATAGCTCTTTCTTCTAAAAAATCAATACACACATAAAATCAACAAACCCTCACAAACATGTTGGTTGCATAGACAACCATGATGTATATGCAATCAATAGACAAGGCCACAGTATGTGGCCTTGTCTTAATTTATTCTAAATTTATGATTTCGAGCATGACACATTACATGTCTTTTGAGGTATCTTTCAATCATAATCAACCTACACATTTAGCATAAAATATGTTTTAAGGAAGTTTGCATGTATATTAGTTTATTTAATATTTTTATTGATTTTTCAATTCTATAAATTATATATTTTACTTCTAAATTTGTATATTCTTTTATTTATTTTTCATTAGTTTAGATATATTAGTTTTATTCTTTTAAATTCAAAATAAATTAACCATTATGGTGAAATTGCTATATTTAGAACATTGTTTTTTGTTTTTTTTAATTGTTTACTTAGGATTTCATTCAAATTTTTGTAAATTCTTCACACTAAAAGAAAACTTCAACCTTGGATATTTATTTGACACACAACAAGTTAATTTTGTTTGACCTTAGATTTAATCTGACACTAAATAAGTTATAACCTTATCACATTGGATAATATCTAACACAAAAACTCTTTCTTTCAACCAGTTAAAATTTATTGATATCTATCCACAAAAATCTTTCATTTTTATTTATCTTTATTTTCTATTTGTTTGTGCTTATTTTTATAAACTATGTTATAGTAGTTTTAAAACTAATTCATGCCTATCATTATGTTTGTAGTGATTTGTTTTATAGACATCATGGTGTGAAAGCTTATCCAAATAATCATATCTATTATACAACACTAAACATATATTTTAGTTTTCACATACCTCATGGTATATAAAAAAAACTTAGGATCCCTATTTTATACCATATGAATCCTATTTTAGACATTTTTTGTTGTGCATTTGATAGAAACATATCGACTAGGAAACTTATTCTCATTGTACCCTTAGAAGTAAGTTTAGTGTCTACATGAATTTTTTTCCTCTATAGTTAGTGTTATGAAACATTGGGCCAACACTAACCAAAAATGGGCAAGCATATTTGAGAGCCCACATAATCATTTAAACTTTTTCTTAGATCACCCTCATACCTTGATTTTTGCTTGTATTACATTCATAGTCATTAGCATCTCTTATTCAAATTTTTATTGTATTTATAATCAAATTAATGAATGAATGGTTCTTTCATATGATAGGTAAGATTATGCAATTTCTTGTAAGATATTCTCTTGATTTAGAAAAGGCTATTAATTACATATGTACATGGTTAAAATTTAATTATATCTAAGAGTTACCTTAGAGCAATCACAAGTTCATTATACTTTGTATTTTTATAATATTCAATCCAAATTGTTATCCATAATTAATAAATTCCAAAGAAAATGTATGTTATCATTATCTAGTCAACCTTGGGGACAAGTCATCGATAAAGACTAGTTCAACATAGCTTATGCCAGTTACCACACTGGTATATCATGTGAGAAATGAGCCCTGTGCACTTTGTGAAGGAAAAGAGGATTTAAGTTGGGGTCATATTATTTATGTGTGATAAGAAAGCAATAGATGAGAGAGGTGGGAGGCAAATATAACTAGACAACTCAGGGAACACCTCCCATAAGTGATATCAAATGACCATGCAATAAATTAATAATAAATATAAACTCTTTTATTAAATCTAATCTCTTATATACAAGGGAAAGGATTGTCATGCTCGACACATATAATGTCCTTACCTTATAATCCATAACTCACTGACATTACTTATCTCTCCCTAATATTATTTAATGGTAGTGATCAACCATCCTAATATCTATAGGTGCATGTTAGTTCTCACTCTCTATTATTTATCAAGCTTCTCTTCTTTATCCTTAGCTTATACATTCTCTTGTTCATCTTGGTTTTACTCTTCCATCTGAACTCACTTTTTCATCTCTCAATGGCTTCTCTTCTTCCTCTTTTTCTTATTCCTCTTTCTCTAAGGATTTTCTTTCCCAAGTCCATATTTGAAATATCAATTTAGATCGAGGTCAATTACCACATCATCCCTCATCGTGACACCATAAATTCATGTCAAGATCTATAACCATCTAATCCACCTATCACTTCCCCCCATAATCTCCTCTACGGTTCCTAGGTCCACATGGATCTTTCCCCAAGGTCTTACCACTTTGTCATAAAGCACATGTTAGCATGGTTTTGATAGCTAACATTTATTTTATTGGAAATTAATTATAAGACACATACACAAGTCGTGTGGTTCATATTACGTGTGTCTCTCAGCTAGTTATGTGTAACTTGCCTTAAGTGTGCAAGCACATGCTTATTTGGTACTTAGCTAATTTTAGGGGTCAACATCACCCCACACTAAACTAGTTATCCATCCCTAAACAATGATTTATTCTTTTTCTTACCCTCCTTGTGAAATCAAGTGCCCTAAAAGCTTCTTCATAAATAACTACTCTATTTGGGATTGTATTATTATGCAAGCCTTTTATACATGATTCCTCATGAGATGATTTTACTTCTTTTAATGGTATCCCTACGTGCCTTCTCAAACTGATCTAAAATCTACCTTGGGGAGTTGTTCTTATGTCTTTCTTCTCGATCTTTTTCATATGTGTATTCATCATGAGACCAATGCTCAGGCCCTATATCCTTTCCCATTCCACTCCTAGGGTATAAGTATTCCCCTAGTGTTACTATCTTGCTTCGCTATAGGGGACCACTTTGACTTCTTCCTATGGGTAACTTGTCCAGTTCTTGTCACCTTCTCTTTAGGTTAATCTTATCAACAAACTTTCTCTATGAATCCTCTTGTAAAGGTTTATTATACCCTATGATTATGAGTACTTCAATCTCACTCCTAATGTCGTTGAGAGGGGTACCAGTTTCTTGGGGCACTGAACGTTTAAATGGATCGATTTTGAGAGGACCTAACATCTACATGCTTCTTAATGGACACATGTCCTTATTAGTGTGTCACTGGTGTTTCATCAATGATAGAAGAAAACTTCATATGGTGGGCTCACATTTCATCTTTCTTAGCCCCAACCATTAGGGACTTTCTTTTATCTCCTAACAAGTCCAGCTAAACACTACTTGGATAGGTAGCATAAAACCATCTAGTATTCTCTCCTTGCCTCGCCACCTAATATTCTCCTTGAAATCCTTGGTTATTTTAATCACACAATACCACTTTGCACATCCTTTAGTCATGGCATGGCAATATCTCCTTGTCATGCACTCACACTCACCAAATTTGATTTATTATTTCCATTCCTTCTAATCAAATTCATGCATGGGATTTTCCTGAGAAGTTAATGTCTTGTTTGGTGTTATTTGGCCTCTACTCATTTGCATGTGATGGAGGCCAATGAATCTATCCTAAGTCATCTTCTGTTTGAATCTTATGTATGCATTTCTCAAAATAAACATGCTATCTTACAAAAACTTGCTCTTCCATAATCTTGTTTTAGAAAGCATACGCTTTGCATGGTGATTTACATAATAGAAATTACTTTCATATTTGGGGATTATTTATAGAAACAGCGAATTTTTATTTTTTTGGAGGTAAAATGCAGATTTGTACACAGCAATGCTGTGTGAATAAAGATTCGGTGGGTGTTGATATAACATTAATGATGATTTTTTTTTAATTACGAACGGCTCTCATTTATGGCCAAAGATTTTTTTTTATTAAGTTTGAAATTGACCATGCTGAATTTTCACTCGATTTAGTATAGGTATAATTGAATTCATCCTCAATTTATTGGAGACAAGATTTCAATGCAATATTCATGCCCTCTTCTTCAATTCATTGCAAACACTTAATAAAATGACACACTTCTTTTCTCAATGGCATTTTGTTAAACCTAAATATCTTAATCGAACATTTCCTCTAACTTAATGTGTGACCATAGTAAATACGAACTTAAGTCGGAGACTCAAATCATGTTAAACTAGAAATAAATTCTCCTTTAAGGACACCCCAATGTACCTTTTAGTAACAGAAAATCGAGTCATATTATTATTATTATCTTTCAAGATTAGAATACAGAATTCTATTGAATTGAAAGTCCCTTCAATTAACTATGAAACTAAGTCCAAGAGAACGGTTCAGTAAAGTGTTAAAGTAAATAAAGAATATTAAATTAGAGATTACTAGAATTAGATCCAGATATTTAGACAACTATTACTATTGAATGTTTGTATATTAATAAAAAGTGCACTGATGTTTTATTGATTTCTTGTTTGCTTTGTAGTTTGATAGTTTGCTGACCCTGAACTTTAATTATGTTTGTTGTTGTATTTAATTGTTTTTACCTTTCTAATTTTATATAAAATTTGAGAACTTTTCAAACTTCTTATTTATTATAATAGTAATAATTAAAAAAAAAATTCAAAAAATTACCATTTCATGACACTTGTTTAATTTCAAAATAAGATAAATAATTTTTCATACAAACTCTATTCTTCTTTAATATAAATTATTTTAAAATTAAAATATATAACCATTCATGATAAGAAATAAAATGTATCTTAACTCATAACTTACAATTTACCACAATCACATACCCTACACACATGCACCTGAAGTTCGCTTGAAGCCAAATCTCACAGATGTAAGTGGGGCTAAAGCTCACCAAAATTAACTCAAGGTCCCTGACAAATCTGCAGTACTTTTAATATAAACATGACATTTTTTAAATTTTGATAAAGAAATTTCACCCCTTAATGAATTGCCACCTCATGTTTGTTTTGATAAAACTGTTGCGAGGGCTTCTAATTGTTAATAGCCATGTGACGTCAGCATAGCGCGCCCTTCTTGTGCTTCCAATTTTCAATAATGAAAACAAATTTCAATATTTTTTTAACGAGAATTTTCAGTCTTTTTTGCTCACACAAATGATTCCGAAAAACACTAGCGAAGAATGCCTGATAATTAAAAGTATCGCATATCATAAGCCCTGTCGTCGTCCCGCCAAAGCAAAACCTCGGAGAACATGTCTTGGTCGGAGAAACTCATTTGACGAAACTCGAATGCGTCGTTATTATCGTTGAAGAATAAATCATGAGCGGCTGTGGTCTCCGTTTCCAGTCCCGTAAAGTCCAGAGTGAAATCCCTCGCACTAAATTCCATTTCGGCTCCAGTAAAACTGGGCTTGTCAGACTGAAATCCCATCTGTTGATCGTCTTTAGCAGCGGCCTGGTTTACCTCAGGCTGTGGAACAGTGACATCGTTTGTGGGTGCTGGGGGCATAATTATATTGCTAAGACATATTGAGCTATGAGTTCCAATTCCAGTTTGTTGAGGAGGGCAGCGCAGGGACGATTCCTGTGCAGTGAAGCTTTGCACTACGCTTTTAAAGTTGGCTACGTCGGTATCTACAAAGAGGGTATCGATGTACCGCACAATTACTCTCTCCATGAATGATGTTGAGCACCAATTTTTTTTTGTTTTTCTGAGCATGAGTACTAATAATACTTTTAACTATAAAATCAACCGCTTTGTTTCAGAAATCCCCTGGTTCACAATTATATATGTCGTATGTAAATTGACTTAGTAAATGAAGAGTACGGATAACCCAGCTGCCAGATTGGACAAACTCAACACTCTTTTGACGGACTTTCGTTGACACCGAGCTATCCGCCCCACCCTTCACGTTCACGTAAAATTGTAATTTCGATGTGACATCCACAATAGCATTCAATCCAACATCATTTTTATTGGACCTCCCCAACCATCGATCATCATATATACTTCTTGGGTATGTATGAATGCTTATATTGTTCAAAGTTATTAGAATGCATTATTTTAATGTAGGAAATTTTTGTATACTAATCATACTAATTATTTTAATATTTAATCCCTTAATAATTGATGAGTTTTTAAAAATAGTTTAGTGAATCACTTGTAAATATTGACCACTATATGAATTACGGTTTCATTTACTTCAACCTCCATTTATTTTAAATTATAAATTAACATTTCCCCCATAAATTATAAATATTATTGTATATTCTCCTTTTCATCTATACAAAATTACTAAAAAAAAATGCTATCAACATGAATGTCATTCTAGTAGGATTCTCAAGACTAGTGAATCAGGGTCTATACAAATTCAACACCCATTCTATAACTTTTTAGGTTCTTTAAAATTTTCATTGGTTTGTGTGAAAAAAAGGTTAACATGGCATTTTAAAAAGGTAGAGACAAATTTTGGTAAAATATGAAATTAGTGTTTAGGAAGATTAATTTATCATTTTATATTTTATAAATTCTAATGACAATTTAGGAAATGATGGTCATAATTTTAAATTTGAGAGAGAAGGTAGAAACCCATTATTCTAACAAATAACAATTAAACCTGAATATGATGTTAAATTTATTATACTAACAATTAATTTAAAGGTGAAAACTATGTTGGAAGGGATATAATTTTCTACTTTGGTAAAGTGAAGTTTTTTAAAGTGAAAGAGTGTAAATCAATAGTCGTACCTCACTTGAAAACTATGACCATCGAATCATCTCAATTTTTTGCATAAAGTGTAAATCAATAATACCATTATATTCTAGTTGAGTTTGATAAGCCAAATAAAACTATAAATTTAACCCAAGGTAGCAGTACTCACTACAACCTAATAGAGTCATCCAAGGTGCAGTCAATTAATTTGTTAATACTAACACTTTCATTAATTGTTAATCTAGGACATGTATTAGTAAGGTTTCAATGCTGTATATGAAACACTAGTCTCTTCTAAAGGTTGAGGTGATTAAAGGTTGCATATAGGGAAACACACTTGCAACAAAAAATTGACAAGAAATGAATGAACATGATAGTAAATTATAGAAAGTAAATTGAAAGAATTAAAATGCTAATATATGTTTTGAGGCTTACCACATAATTTAAACATAGTAAAATAATTAAAAGGTACACAAAATTATAGGAATGAATTAGAAATAAATTAAATACATACACAACAAAAATGAACTAGCCAATGAATCGGAGAACATATCACTGAATCATTGCAAGTGGGCGCTTTCTCTATTGGATTGGAGTTTGAATCCTCTCCTTACTTAAAATAGAACTAAATCAAATCAAGTATTATTCATTCAAATGGAATAAATATAGGTACATTAAAGTCTAGTTACAAGCTTCACTTAAATGATAATATGATCTAATTGAACTAAAATTTACTTATTTACTAACTAACTTAGTAAAGCTTGCAACTTTTCTCTTGAATAGAGAAGGAAACACTTTATTTGGATATGTTTATATTTAGAGGTTGCTATCATAAATTCAAGGTTAGTCTAAAAATAAAACCACCTAAACAACAATGTTAAAAAGTATATAATATGTTGTAAAAATATGGAGGAAATAAAAATGTAACAATCAAATGAAAATCAAGTTGTTTTGAAAGATTTTGTAATGCCTTCCAACCTATCAAACTTCTTTCCACCTTTGGCTGAGTCAATTTGAAGTGGTTGGGAGATGACATTTGGTCACAAATAACAAAATATCACTTATAATAGTTGCTATAGGTTTCAAAATAGTTGTTACGGGTTTCACAATAGCTACTATAGGTTACAAAACAACTGCTATGGGTTGCACAATAGTTGTTATGGGTTGAATAATAGTTGTTATGGATTGCACAATATATGCTATAGGTTGTGTCCAGAAAGTCAAATGGACATTTTTTCCATCCAAAATTTGTGTATGAAACACATTAAAATAAGAATATTATGAATTTTTCAATTTCCATTAGTAATACCATTAAAATTAAAGATATTAAATCATACTAGTTTATATAAATATTACTAGTTTTAATCAGAATAATGCATGTATACATTATTCATATTTTATGTGCATATATCAACATAGTTTAGGCCAAAGGATTTGGAATAAAAACACAGGGAAATATTATATGAAAGATTAAGAAGCATGATGAAGGATAATTATATACCTCATCTAAGTTGACATTGCAAAATGAGGCTAGGTGTTCCTTCATACAACATGAAAATGAATTGTATAAGGAGGAGACATTTCATTTCATGGTGAATATAAGCAATGCAGAAGTGGTGGGGAAGGGAAAGGCCATACATAACATGTAAGTGGTGAAATATTTCAAGGTGAGTTGGGTAGTGATGGTGATGCCTAATAGAAAGGTATTTTAGATGATATCATACACTATAGGGCTCATTTTATACACTAGACCATGATTTAGGTTAGTTGTTAGATTTAAATGGCCTATAAATATATCAAATGGATCCATAACTTATAGCATGATTAAATCTTTGATCGGTCATTTCATATTGTTAGATGATTAATTTGAATCAAGTTTGTAATAATACTAATGTGTGGATAAAATATTGAGGTCCCATTATACATCTTTTAGCTTTTGTTCATCCATGTTGCCAATATATTGAAACATGGAGTAACTAGCTCATACATATTAACATACACTTATTCCATAATTGAACCTATTGAAGAAAAGACAATATTTATCCCTACTGGCATAAAACCTAGAATCTAAGAGAGCATTTATTAGGAAAAATATATTTTGGAAATATTATTTAAATAAATATAATATTATTTTTAATTAATGCTTCATGCACAAAAGGTGATATAGAGCTAGTGATCATGGGTTTTGATTGAGGTAAGACTACTAATTTATACTCTTTCACTTTATAAAACCCCAATTTACCAAATCATAAAATTAAATCCCTTTCAACACAACTTACACTATTTAGCATGGCCATTGTAACATTCACAAGTGAAATTATAATAACTAGGGTGGTTCCTAATTTTAGATACATCGGATTGCCATAGCACTTAGAGAAAGAGTATGAAAAGACTAGTGGGGGTTCAAACTATTTAACCCTAATAATTTTTGGATTGGGGTTATCTAGGGTTAAAGGGGATAGAGATAGCTTAAGACCTACAAGGGTGATCAATTATCTCTATAGCATTACAATTAAATGCTAAACTCAGATATAACATATGCTGGATTTATTTAATTGAGATAGACTAATAATAAGTACAACTATGTTAGATATGGAAATGACAAAATAAAGTACTTGGTTCTCATTATGACATAATTCTAGAACATGTAGGAACTAGACTAGAAGACGATTATGGGAGAGTCACCAAATTATGGATTAAGTACTTTTGAATATATGGACACTTGTGTCAACCTTAAATGGTTACATCAATGCTAATTTCTGAACCTAACACAAGTGTCATGTATAAAATAATGATGGAAAAAGTTGTGACCACCTAGATGCTTTTGGGTTTGTCTTCACCTTTTCTCTAGTGCATTCAGATCTGGATCATGGATTGCTCATCCTAATGAAATTGTAAAATTCTAGTTCTTCATCTTCATAGTGACCTTGGAGAAAAATGTGTTAGTCAGAATATGTCGTCGAGTTGAACCCAAACACCCCTCTATCAATAAAATATTTCTACATAGCTAATACTGTGAAGAAGACCTTAGACTGAAGTAGTTCTCCCCTACATGTTAGATTTTTTATGAATCATGAAATATGTATAAAAAAAGTATAAAAATGAACTAACTTATAACTTGGAAAATATATCTCTTGAGTTGTTCCTTTAGTACATCAAACCTATGTATTTGTTTTCCCTATGTCTGATATGAAAATATGAGAAAATAGGAAAGATTTACTTTATTGAATGCTTGATTAAATAATTTGTTAAGTTTATTTAGTTTTATTCTTGGTGAGGGATGAATGATGGTTGATCTTATATTCATATCAATCATATTGGAGAATTAAATCTCATTAAATATCTAAGGATGACGACTAGGATACATTTCATTTGCAAATTAGATGACTTTAGGACACTAGATACTTATGTTGGAGTAGGACACCTACATTGATGAAAGTGTTTGTCTAGGGTGTTAGTGTCAAGAGAACATGCAAGTAGGTACATAATCATAGCTTACAGAGGTGTAAGATCAATAATTTTTCATCATTATAGGCAATACAAAAGGTCTAGGTCATCAACATAATGTTGGTTACACTAAGAGATAGGCCAAGGGGCATAACATAGAATAGATATAAGACATATTAAGGTGAGAAAAATATAGAATTAAGAAGAACAACCAAGGTTTGATTTTTCCAAGTGTACAAGTCTGAGGTGCTATATAATCCATAACATAGTGTCTACATTTCCCCCCTCTTGAGTCTAGTGATGAAATTATTGGTTTAAAAGAAAGGAATGCATACCTAGGTGTGTATAACACATCTTGTGTTTGTGTGAGTTAAACTTGAGTGCTATTTTGGTGATTGACCTAAAAAAAATAGCATGTTACAATATATTATCAGTGCATATAATATGAAAATTAAAGTATTGAAAATATTAAAATTTAAATAGCAAGGTTTAGGAGTACACATGTGTATTGATGCAATTGACTTACCTATTTCTAAGTTGATTTAAAAATATATATCATTATAAAGCTCTGAAACTAAGATTAGGACACACACACACACACACACACACACACACACACACACACACACACACACACACACACACACACACACACACACACACACCTAAGAAGATAGAGAGAGATTGGAAGGCACATACCCTCAATCTTTAAAAAATTATGAGTTACAACATGGTAGTTGAGATTAGCTCAACTATGTAACCTAATGATACTTATAAACTGGTGAGGCTTGATGATACAATAAATTTCAACCAAAAAACTTGGAAAGATTGAGTGATTTAATTACCTTAACCATACCAAAAATGAACCAACTACTGTAGTAGATTGGTTCAATATGGTATGTAAAAATTCCATCTTGGTGGGTGATAAAAATCCATAGAAGAGTGTTTTGAAATTTTAAACTTGCTTGAATTTTTCAATATTAGGTGCACATTCCATAACATATGCACCTTAGATATGTATAATGTTGAAATTGTGTATAAAAATGGTACCAATGTGTATATTTTTTTAATAAATATGAATCTAAATTATATAACTTGGTGCTTTGGCCAATTTAGAAACCAAGTGTGGAGAACATGATTTCAAAAATGCCCCTACTATATATGGATAAATATAACAACTGAAATAAGTGCCAATGCAGAGAACATGTTTCTAAAACATACCCCCATTATAATCTAGAGATATTGAATACTAAATAAGTGATGAGAACATGCTTCCAAAGCATGCACTCATTGAATTTGAAAATTGTGCATGTGTGGAAGCCATTCCTCTATGGCATGCCTCTACTAAATTTGAAATGTGGATGACATGCATCCAAAGATTCCCCCATTGAATCTAAAAATTATGAATGTGTGAAAACCATGTTTATCTGACATGCCCCTACTAAATATAAACTTATGCCAAATGTTAAAAACATTCCTCTATGACATTCACCAACTAATATGTCCCCCCTGAGGTTAGGAAAGAATAAAAAATGGTAGTTACCTCACCTCAAAAGGATAAGAAAATTAAATAATCTATGAACGGAACCATGTAGCATATATATAAACATGTCTAGTTAAATGTAGCATTGAAGTGCATAGAGCAATGTGATCACATGAAGGACAAAGATGTATGATAGATATCATGGAAACATATATATTAATAGTAAAATCTTAACAAGAAAATGAATCAAACATACAAGATCACTCAAATGCAAGTCAATATCCAATGGTCCAAGGAGACTAAGAAGAAGGGGCATGTTCAAATGCCACATAATCGAAGGGACATGACATAGTCAAATGTCTACAAAAACAAGGATGAAATATTCAAATATCTAAAAAAGTAGACATAGGCATGTGGGCCACAAACAAAGGATCATATTCAAATGCTCAAACAAGCATGATAATAGCAAGGTAAGACACTCAAGGAAGTGCATAAAGGAAAGCATAACTAACCATTATAAACATATCATAGTAGCACATGGATCAAATGTGTTAAAAAAAATCAAGTGCATCATATATCAAGTACCCTATGAAATGTATAATCATGGATAAAGGCATGGGTAAGTACATATATGATCTCAAAACATGATAATGAAGAGAACATAGAATGATATAACCTGGAAGTATCATGTTCATAGAGATGGATGCCCCCAATGTACATATGACATGAGTAGAGAGAAGACCCAACATCCAAATATAGGAATAGATCATGTATCTATGTATTCTTGTTTCACTCTTAATTAGAATCATGACACATATGTGTATGTAGGATTAATTGATATGTCATTCATTAACATGGAACTAACATATATATGCCAAGGATCCAATAGAATATGTAGGTGTTGGAAGTGTTTTTGGATATTTTATTTTTTTTGGGGTAGTTTTGGAAAGTTAATATGGATCAATAAAAGTGCCAATAGAACCCAAGGATTTGATCAATGAGATGCCTATGTGAAGGCCCTATATCATATGCGCCATATTTGTGCATAACATAATCAAAAGTGTATCATACTCTTTTGGTATGTTTATACTTGGTATCTTTAGTTTACGTTTATCCACATTTAGTTTATCATTTTTTAGTGATGGATTCAATTGATAGGTGCCAGTTCCTATGTTGTAATTTATCGAGCGGATCAGAACATGGTTTTCTAAACTCTTCATCTATAGAGTGCTCACCATCTATATGAGTAGTGAAAGTAGGAGTGTTTTGATATGAGGAAGGGCCTGTAGTTTCCCCTATTTTAACCACATTTAGAACATTAGTTTTTTCAAGTGTCTCTTGATTTTTGACCTCTTTGCTTAGAAACCCTCTTTTGAAAATGCTTGTTTTCTTTTCTTGAGTTTGAGTTGAGAACTGTTGTTGTTCTTCCTTTTGTATCAATCCATTTGGGATCATTTATTACTCTGATTATTTCATTTATAAGTGTTTTTTTGAATAATCTTTTTGATGCATTTTTTTTGTGGAATTGTTCCTTGTGTACCAAATGTGAGGAATATAAGGGTTTTAAAAGAAGCATAATAACATCAAGAAGAAATAAAGGAAAATGTTTAAAGGTTAATTTAAATATGAATTCTAATCAAAATAAGGTATAAGTACCAGAAAAGAAAGTGTTAAACTATTGAGTTACCAATAATAACTTGGAATGATTTAAATATAATTTTTTTAAAATCATATTATATTAGATGCTTAAATATTTGTGATTGAAAATATTCATTCTTCTTGTGAGAATATGTGGTACCAAAAAAATGCAAATTTAATTACTCCAACAAAATTGCAATGCCTTATGTTTTTAAGATTTTAAAGATGGGTTGATATGGTAGCCTAAATTAAGTTTGAATTTAATTGGCCATGCAAGTAATAATGTGTGCCAAACATTAGGTTTATCATGGCCCCCTTTCATGTCTAAAATTCACTTTAATTTATTTCATCAGGAAAAAATAAAGTACACATTAGAAAACATTGTTGATAATTTAAAAATGTTTAACTAATGGATTAATACAATTATAAGTGAATAAATATTTATATATTATAAAATAAAATATTAGGAAAATAGTTATGTAATGAAGTTATTCTTCCATAGTACAAAAAAATATATCTGAAAAAATATTGTAAGTATTTGTTAAAATTTGAAATCATAAAAAGGAAAGGAGTGGGCCCAAGAATGTACGATTGAGGCATATATATTTTTATATCTCTATGGTTAAAAGTGAAGACTAAATAATATAAAAAATCATACATGGATGCTTATTTTTACATATTGACACTTGATAAGAGGTTTGTGCCTTTTACGACTATATAATCATTGCCTTAATTAAACTATGTAAATAAATTATCTAATACTAATAATATTTATTTACAATATTCTATCAAAATTATATTTAATACAATTTCTTTTACATTAATTAAATATATAATTTATACACACATAAAATTTTCACATAAAAATCTTAAATTATTATATAATTTAATTTAATAAATAACTAAAATTATAATAACCAAAATCTAACGTGTAGCCGACCGTTATAATAATTAACAATAAAATTATATGTTGCACCAACGAGCTTTTGTGTTGTTGGGGCCATATAATATAATTATTTTTTTATTAAAAATAAAATAGATATACCGTAACATGTGTCGATGTTCCATTGATTAAAAAAAAATGAATGATAATGATGACAATGTGACGTTAGGGCCACAACATTTAAGAAAACAATTTTAGCTCAAATATGGACTGCTCACATGCCTTGTATATGATCTCTTAATCCTTATTCCATTGTAGGTGATGGGACTCATTGGAGTTTCTAATTCATTGGAAAACTCGGTCTTATCCTATAATGAATGAAAGATAAGGATTGATTAAAAAAGAACGAATGATAATGATGACAATGTGACATTAGGGCCACAACATTTAAGAAAAAAATTTTAGCTCAAATATGGACCGCTCACATGCCTTGTATATGATCTCTTAATCCTTATTCCATTGTAGGTGATGGGACTCATTGGAGTTTCTAATTCATCGGAAAACTCGGTCTTATCCATTAATGAATGAAAGATAAGGTTTGAGTTTAATGAAATTTATATTTTATTATTATTTTTTAAAATTTTAAAATTTATATTTTTTTAGATCTTTTTAAAAAAAATATAAAAATAATAAGATGGTTATTTTTGAAGAAATGTTGAACACAAAAGTTACAATGTTAAAGTTTTTAATATAGAGGAGGAATCATGTTACTATTATTATTGAAGAAAATAAAGATTTGATTATTTATAAGTTTGATCATTTAATTGAATCACTTATGTTTTATGAAGAAAAATTAAGAAAAATATTAAACAAAAGTGAAGAGAAAAATTTTAACTCAAAATTGAATATCATAAAGAGTAAAAAAATCAATACTAATAATAAAAATAACCAAAATCAAGACAAAGCAAAGACATGAATCATAATTATTCAAAAAGAAATAAAATAAGAAAAAATGAATTAAAAACATATTTGATAAGAGAAAATTTCAATATTATCAATACAATAAATATGATCATTTTAAATAAAAATAAAAATTAAAAATAAATAACAAAAACATTAATATTAATGAAGAAAGAAAGCTTCTCCACAACTTTTTTTTTAAATATGACAAAACTAAAAACAATCTTACAAAAAATTTATACCTAAATTGTTATCTTACATATTCTAAGTTTTATTTCTAACTCAATAAGTACCATATTTTAACTCAATTTCTACTCTATTTTATGGATGTTCTCACAACCTCTTAAGTAACTAATAATAAAACACTACTGTATCAATATCTCTTTCACCAACTGCCTTCTCCGCTTGCTCCATAATATTAACTTGACCACTTGTTTCACTGCTTTAAAGACTACAAATGATTTCTCTGCACTCTACTCATTATCTTACTTTTAGAAACCGTCTCAAAAAAAATTGTAGGCAATAAGGATCACCATAAAGCACCATTCCTTTAAAATTTTAACAAATATATTTAAAAAAAATTTATTTTAACAGATTTTGAGTTATTGCATATTAGGCAGTTGCCAACAGAAATAACAAATTTCTTAAGAGTTTCAGTGAGAATTAGTTTTTTCCTACAGCATCAACCAACCAAAAACAATTAAAAAATCTTTGGCTCCTACAATGATGTCAATCGCAAGTCATATATCCATTTCCATGCTTGAGACCTGTCTAAAACATTTCTTACCTCATTTCAGCATAGAGTGCCAATCAATTTTCCAAATAAAAAGCTCATAGAGTTCTTTTGTAGAGGCGTCAAGGAAAGGGATCATATAATACCACTCCAAATATCTTCTTGATAGTCTAGCAAAATCCCAAATATAGGTTGTCTCAAAGCCGTTGACAAACTAGTGATAGAAACCTAGTAATGCCGCGCTACACATCGCCCATCAAGTCCTTTACAAAATTTTGTGACAGGTTATGATTTTAGGGATAAATAAATATGTCAGAATAGAGATAAAATGAGAAGGAAATTTTATTTTATCAGTTTGTTTGCAGCAATACGAGAAATTTAAACAAGATTTTCGCAATTTTTATAGTGTTAGAAGCATCGATTAGTCATTAGGCAAAATAAAATATGCAATTGAGAAATATATTGGATAAAAAAAACAGATTTCAGTCAATTTCAGGCAGTCAAACATGCAATAACAATTATTAGCAATCAATATATTTTATCAAATACTATCAATCTCACTTTCAAAAATTCAATTAAATTTTCCAAATAGGAAAGTAATCAGAGGCATATCTGAAAACAATAGAATCCTGACCTGGATTTGAAGAACAACATATTTGGATGTAGCGATGTGAATCCGTTAGCTCATGGTGTGGCGACCTCCAACCTTGTATACTAAGGACTCCACATGACTGAAGTGACATTATAGCATGCCAAAATTCATATATCCATGAAATAGAGAAAGGACAAAAACTCGTAGGAACAAAACTCCTCACAAAAATGATGTAAAAGAGATAAAATCAGGAAAGGAAGGAAAAGAAGGAAGGGCTTCATGCAAAATCTGCTCTAAAGACAACTTCCTTCACCCCACATGAAGATCAATGCTATATATCTTGCATGGATGGAAAGGACGTAAGGAACCATCTACATGGGTGGTGAGATAGTCCCAAAAATAAAATGTTCTGCCTATTAACGTACCTTCCTACCGAGTGCTATGAATAACATGTCTCAAAGACACATCATTTGTAGAAATATTGATGCCAATAGGAGATATAAAACCCTATAAGAGTTTGCCAATACTTCCATGACTATAGCCCATAGAGTGAAATATGCAAAATACAAATGCAAGAGTATGTTTCTCAAAGGAACCAAGAACATAAACAAGTGCATCTAAAGTGGGACAAAAACCAAATGCAGTAGAAGGACTATCAATAAGCTCAAAATCAGAATGTGCAATATTAATAGGTTCCTCATGAAAATCACCATTAAAACACATATCCTCACAAAAAAGAGTAGGTGATGAAGGAACAACTGTGGAAGAATAAAAGTTATCTTCAAGAAGTTGTGATGGTGTCTCATCCATAATCTCCAAAAGTGATGGCGAATGTGCCACATCCTCAAGAATCATGACCTCTTGATCAATGAAATGAATAAGAGGAGTACAAACTATATGAAGAGTAAAAGGTACCTCAATAAGACCATCATTAAAATACAATTCATCACTAACAACTGAATAAAATTGAATAGTGAGAGGTGTAGGAGGTAAGAATGCCTCATCTAGTTCACCATAAAGAAGTATGTCCTCATAAAATAAAGAGGAATCCTAATTCATGTCACTAGTCAAGAGTGAATCCTCATAATGAGGAGAAAAAGTGCCAATAGTGCCTCACCCATGTCATTTTCAAGACTCAAATATTGAACAACATTAGTGTCATCATCAAAATATAAATCCTTGCTAACAGGAGGAGAAGGAAGTGGAGCCAAAGGACATGGAGTAAAAGAGGGTGAAAAAGACCCAGAAGACTCAATATCCTTCTCAAATAGGGATACAATAACATCCCAAGCTTCCTTTGGTGATGTGGAACATGTGACATATCATTTTAAACTATGTGAAATATGGAGTCAAATCAAAGAAAGAGTCTCATTTTGCATAGATGCAATACAATCAAGAACTTCTTCATCTATAAAGTGGGGAATATCACCAAGCATAACACTCTACGCACCATTTCATTCTAAGTATATCAACATTTTGATCTTTCAAAAAATGTAGTTAGAGGTGTTGAGGGAATCATATAAGCATGAATCCATTTTCAAAAAATAAGGAGAAAACAAGAATAATAACCCTCTCAAAAATATAAATCTCCCTTTGATAATTTAACGTCGCCTGACAAAATTAATGAACACCCAAAAAAAGTGTAAGCCCAACCCTCCCTCCCCCCCCACCAAATTTATAAATTTATTATTTAGTGTTATTTTAAAATATAAATGATGCCAATGGATAGATAATACAAAAACCCATACTTTAAAAAAAAAATAGTACTCAATTTCGAGTCATGGTTCAAAAGTTAGTCTTTACAAGTTTTTTCATCATTAAAATGGGTCGAATAAATCAACATGGCACAAAATTATCTCCACTAAGGATGAAAAAAATTATTTTCCACTTCATAAATATAGAAAAAAATTCAAAACAATATTTTCAACAATTTTTTTGGCATAAACCAAGCATAAGTTGTCAAAATTGATGAAAACCAACATAAGGAAGATTCTTTGCAAGATCAAGAAAAACTGGTTGAATTTGTCCTTTTGTAATGCCTCAAAATGTGGTATAAATTGATGAAAATGGATCCTACATATTATAAGAATAAATTATACCTAAAATAGTATCTTATTTAAGAATCATATCTAAAATTATAGATTGTATGACCTCAAACCAGAAGAAAACCGACCAAATATCTAGATGATGAAGACATGTTGCAACAGTAATGTTCAATCTACAAAAAGTGTTGTATGAACTGATATAAAATGATTGTAACTTATATGGTAGGAAATATTAGATTATTGGATAATGAAAATAGGTTTCATATCTAAAAATTCAGATCTGTACTACCTGTGGTGAGACAAACTTGACCTAGTAATAGTTATCTGCCAATAGACCAACAAGCAGGTTTTTGAGTAAAATGATTGTAAAACTTGATATCTATAGATTCTAATAAATTTTAGAGGTAATAAAACTCATAGTTATATTAATATATGCTTTCATATCTGGATTTTGATACATTTATGGCCTAAAACCATAAAAAAAATATGCACAAATTACCTAAGAAGCTTCTAAAACAAAATTAAACATGGGTATAGCAAAATAAGTACTTAATTCTAAAGCCTAGGATATGTATGGCTTAAAAAATGGATAAAAATAAATAAATATAAAATATATACAATGTACCTCCACTCTATCAAGATTAAATTTTGATAAATGGACAAACCCTTGCAGCAACAAACTCGTAAATGGATGGCTGCAACACCTCCAACTCTGATACCATGAAAGGAAAATCAACAAGATCATTCAATGTCCAATATCTGAAGCATTAATAGTAAAATTATCATAAGAAGAGTTGTAAGAATTTCAAAGATGATATATAATGACAAAAGTGAATATCATATATTATCTATAAAATAGCTTCAATATGTCACCAATAAGAAGCCTTACATATATAGACAAGGACAAACAAGAAGTAAGTCAAACTAACCAATGTGGGATAAATCCACACAATAACAAACTAAAAAATAGACAAAAATTACTTATATAACCTAGCAAACATGAGAACCAACTCTAACAAAAAATCTATGTTATGAGAAATCCTACAATGGTGTTTTCATCAATATGTCTTTTTTCCTTATTTTCTTGTTGCGATCAATCATTAGGACTAAAAATACCAATTAATTTGTAAAAATTCACCAATAATAATTTTCAAATGAACATGTTGTTTTATCATTGGCTTAAATTTTTTTGGAGGCATGGCTAAAATTAATATGCGTTAGTAATATGAAACAAAGAACGATGTTGGAAGTCATGTATGTAGGTCATTAATGTCAAAGCCAACACTAATTTACACATGACTTGGTAGGTTTTACAATATTAATATCAAAAGTTAACGCCAAACTCTGCACCACCAACAACCATATCTCCCATCCTTTTCGCATCCCTCCTCCCCCTCAAATAGCTATGAAAACTACCTAAAATGTTTCAAGCATGTCGTGTTTCATATAGGAATTTTCATCATCAAAATAGAAGGATTAAATGCTAATCATAGTTGTGTTGCCAGTAACTGAACCCACAACTATATTTTTTTTATTTTCACATGGCTGCTATTATTATTATGCATTTTATGTTCATATTTTTTTATGCCTTCACATCTGAATAAATGTTTAGTGGTATGTTAATAAATGGATAAAATGATACTCACAAGTATTTTACTGTAACTGAACCCACAACTATATTGTTTTTATTGTCGTGTGGTTGTTATTGTTATTATGTATTTTATGTTTGTGTTTTTTTTGTGTGCTTTCACATCTAAGGAAATGTTTATTAATATGTTAATGGAGTGTTGATATGTTACACCAACAAATTTCTATCCCTACCTTTTTGTGTATTCCTCTCCCAAATGGCCATGGAACCTAACCTAAATTTTTGATGCATGCAATGTTTCACAAAGTATTTTCTATCAATGAAATGGATAGATGAAAATTATTGTTATTGTGTCTTTTATGTTCATGGTTTTTTGTGTGTCTTCATATCTAGCTAAAATCTTAGTGGTATATTAGTGGAGTGATGAAATGTTATGCATAGGTATATTTCCTATAACTAAACCCACAATTGTGTTCTTATTTTTACATCTCATTTATTCTTATTATGTCTTTTATATTCATGGTGTTTTTGAGTGCCTTCACATTTTATTCAATATTTACTGGTATATTCATGGAAACCATCAAGGTATTCATTTACATATACCATTAAATGTTATTATTTTTGTATCATCTCATATCATTATTTAAATTCATTATCATGTTTAGATTAAATTGTGTCATTAATATTCAAGAAAGTGCCATGGTGAAAGATGGTAGTGTTCTGAATATGCAACAACCATTTTCAAATACCCCTAGTAGCCTTTTTTTAATTAATATTGTGCATGAATGCTACTATACATGCCATATTTAACCTATTAACCATGTTGAAGGTATGAAATATTATCCACAACTGAATCCACAATGTTGACATGTTTTCATTCACATCTAACTTTAAATTTGTTGGTATTTTAATGCAAGACCTTGAGGTTTTATGAATGCATGTTTCTATGTGATTTATATTTGTGTCACATTTCTATTTCCATGTGCAACATGGGTTAGAAGACTTAACATTTACTAGTATTTGGATGGAAGCCTTGAATGAATTCATTAACATACTAGTAATTTTTATTGTCTTTGTATAAAAATAAAGGTTTTCATTCACATAAAAGAAAATTATTATTTTTTTGTATCAAATGAAATTAGTTTTTAAATTCATGTTGTTGTGTGTTTTATATATATGATGCATTACTACTTCCATGCATTAACGTTAGATAGTTGAAACATTTCCTTCCTTTAAAAACCTACATATGTTTAATCTGTTATTAAACATTTACAACTATGTGGATGGAAGTCTTTTAGGTTTTCATTCACATACGAGTAAAAAAAAAATTAATCAAAATTTTTAATTTTATTTCCATTATAATAATGTTGACTCTTGTGATATTAATGATATTAAACTAGTGTGGAAAGGGTATCCGCATTAGAATAGTGATAAATGGCATAGCCCAATCATGAGAGTCACTTCATAGTAATATATGACCATCTCAAACAGTATACTATTTTATCCCATATAGTTTTAATTTAAACACATATTGAAATATTGTAAGTTAGTTTTAATAAATTACACATAGGAAATATTAAAGATGATCATATCTAAATATGACCATACAACCATAAAATTTAGTTTTTCAATAATAATGTGAGGCAAATTATATGCGAAAAGATGTTCACCACAAAATGTGAACACACACACACAAAGGCCATAAAGACATATAAAATAAGAACATAATTGAATTTTGAGTGAATTACATATAGGCATATAATGCCAATAATGCATACATTGCCATATAAGAATAAAAAAATTACATCATCTAACAACATAATAGAATGTCGTGTGAATGTCATATATGCATACAATGTCAAAAAATTGTACATTTCCATATAGGAATATAAAAAAGTACACCATCTAAGACATATTACTCATCAAATAGTCTCCTTCTCTTTGCCTTCCTTGAAGAAGACTCTTCTTGGGATGCCTTACTAGTAGATGTAGATCCATAATATCCCGTAGATTCCTCTAATGTCTGACTATGGGGCATTCTATGCTTATATCTCACATGTATTTGAAATTTTTTAAATACAAATATTATTTAAAAATTACATACCACACATGCAACTAATTTTATATATTAGTTTTAAACTAGAATACAAAAATATTTTAAACATGTATTTACTATAATATTGTGGTCATGCTCAAGCTATGTCTGATGCTCAATTGGGTCATTGACAAGTTATGTTACATGAATATGCATGTGAAATAGGGATAAAACATGATAAGATTACATTATAATCATATAAATGAAATATCAAATATCATCAGACAACCCTATATAGACAATACATTCAAATAAGTTATATTTTATCAACTATCTAGTAAAATTATTAAAATAAATCTAGATTTACAATAAAAAATTACAAGTTGACATGTACCTTGGTGAGTTCCTACACAAATGACATTATAGGAGTAATGCCTATGTTTGTCTAAGCTTACAAAGATGGATCAGTCTCCATTATGGTCATCAATTGAGAAAACAACCTCTCTTAGTTTTCTATAAAATATTGAAGATATATGGAAAATTTATCTCCTTTATTAAACCCATAATCAAATCAAATAAAATTAAGAACTCCTTTCTCTCTATAAAAATTAGAAACCAACAAGCAATTTAGATTAAAAAACAATTCATGGTAATGTAAGACATAATCCTTATATAAATGTTCACTTCAATAATCAAATGGAATTGATTTAATTTGAGGAATTGAGATAATAATTTTTCGTATCCACTTCATTTTAGGTTTTATACTTCAAATTTTATCACTCTTAACCTTTGAAACTCTACTCATTTTATTGATTTATTCCTTATCCTATATACATGCACTATGCACTCGTGTGTTTTTAAACTTATCTATATAAAGCTATGACCCTATTGTTATGGAAGTAGAAACATAAAGAGAATAAATATATGAAAAAGAGAATAAAAAAATCAAGGGGAAAAATGGTCAAAAGGACCTAAGAATAAAATAGACCATAAGTATATTATTTAATAGCAGTGTATTTGAATTTTGAGATCCTTCGTAAATAAATTTAACTGAAGATATTGCATAGCATGCATGATTCAAACAAGGAAAATAACTTAAGGATATTATTTTCTCTTTATATATTTCAACACATCTCACACGTAATTTGCATTCACATCACTATCATTTAAATTTAAGTTTTAACATGTATGATTTTAAGTCAAGAGTATAGATGTATATAAATAAAAACATGTACACAAAGTATAATATTAAGTTGAAATTACCTTCGTATATGTGAATATTAGCCTAGTAACAAAAATAGATGTAGTAGTAGATGGCCCAGAAAATAGCTGTGCATATGTAAACATCAATTGGCCCAAAAATTTAGTAGTGGACCATAAAGATGATGACACTATCTCCTCTTAAAACATAAAAATTAAATATATATTAATCAAATTCTATGTAGATTAATTATCTTTTAAATACAAATATAACTAAAACTTAACATGTAAAATATAAGATATACCTACATATGTGTAGTGAGTAATGTGTGCACACCAAATATATGTGACAAAAAACCATTGCTCAAAAATATATAATCTAATCCCTTAAAATCACCACCATAATCATCTGAAGGTCTAATGCATATAAAACCACAACATATATAATGGTAAGGTAAGGTATGAACACAAGGTGGAGTATCTTTAACATCATTCTCAGAAAGCCTACTCGTATGATAAATGAGTGTGTCAGTGAGTGAAATAAGTGCATGTAAAGTGTTAGTCTCCACAACCTCCTTCACCATAGATGGGATCTTAGGCTAAATTGGCTTTTGGGTAGGACCCTTTTAGAATGATTAGGTGCATAATGTACATTTAGTCTATCCTATGCAAAACCTTTCCCTTGGCCCTAAAACTATGAGTAATCAAAATAGATGGAAATCTCATTAAGGATAAACTTGTAGTAGGGTTTCCTCAAAAAATAAAAATGGGACCTCAAGGTTGTTACATGGTGGGTAATCAAACACCATACACCATTGGTCCCAATTTTTTTAATAAAATATGATGGCATCGATGGATGAGGAAGTGTTTTATCGATAGTGGAAAGGGTGCATTTCTTTTTGTTCTATGAATAAGGCATAAAATAGGTCTATTGATATTTATTTATCCTTCACCTCACATACTGATGATTTGTCATGATACTAAGCCCTACATCTATCCTTCTATGATGCCTATATTTCAATTTGACTCATTTTCAAATGAACTTAACCTAATACTAACTCTAGGGTATTGGACAAATAGGTGTGATGGGTTTTAGTTGAAGTGGGGTCCCTAATTATCCTAATTATTTATTCAATTTCTATTTGATTTTCCACTATGTGTAGCCAAATCCTCCTAATACCTGGGGGGGTCTTGTGGCTTATCTATAGGAGGTATAGGAGGTCTAGGATGATTAGGAAGGTTAGGCAAAGGGTTAGGAGGAAGGCTAGCAGGTTGTTCTATTTTAGTTAAATGGGCTGTTAAAAAATGGGTTTTAACAATCAGACAATGAAAATCAAAAATTATTAAAATCTAGTATTAATAGGTTTGATTTTTGATTTTTTACCTCTCCTATGTAGTAGTATTTTCAATTTATCAAGGTAACAAGTGATTGTATGTATAGGTTGTGTATAATGTACATAACATTTATGTGTTATAACACATATGTTTTATGTCTACTATACATAATGTGTATGTGTTATGTACACTATACATAATACATACACATATGGTTTGGTGTTTCTGAGCCTAAGTTTCAATAATATGTATGCATTATATAAATTACACATAGGAATAAAGTCTAAAACACATAGAGGTTAGGGTAAATATACATGAAAATTTCCCGTAACTCTGTGCACTTACCCTTAATGAACCTTGAGACTTACATATCTTTATATTTCCCTTGACTGAACCACATGTCTTATGGATAATTTTGTGTTGATATGATACCCTTCATGGGAAATTCATGGAAGACATTAAAATAATAGGTGGATATAGTTCTAAGATATTAAATTTTTTATCTTATTGTTATATCTTGCATGGGTAGGGATCCAAGATACAAACAAAGACTACCTATATATGTATTTTAATTTATTGAGTTATGATAGCATTATTTTTTATGAATATTGAACTCAATATTTCTCTACAAATGACTTGAAGGTGATATACTATTTGTGCAAACAATATACAAAAAACTTGAGTTATGCTCTTGTTATAAATGTTACTCTTATTTTTGCATGATGATGTGATGTTTTCATGATTTGTCCTTCTAATGTTTCATCTCAAATATAGTATGGAGCACCTTCATTATAGTTATATTATGTGTTATGACTAAAATTCACTTTATTGTATCATATTTGGTTAACCAACAACTTATAAGTCATAGATGGTCCTATAAATGCACACCATGATGAGTTATTATAACATCTTTCTTCTCTATAACTAATACTTACACATGAGATGAGCATAAATAATCAATGTGAATCCATATGTACTTTGTTTTATAGAAATGAACATAGGGGATTGAGACTGATCTTACCTTTAGATAAACTTTTATTAAGAAATGAACATACGGAATTGAGACCCATCTTACTTTTATATTATTATAAGGAAGCATGGGTGGGTCTTATCTTCTATAGTTAATTTTAATATTTTTCTTTATCATGGTTCACAAAATGGTTTATTTTATTTTAGCATATTGTAAACTTAAGACACTATATCCATTAGGTGAGAAATTGGAACATTGATCCAATGTCATTCCTCTAAACCTTAGGACATGGATAAACATTAGTGTTCCATTATATCTAGAATAATTGATCTACCTTTTGATGGGTTTTCCATGAAAAATTGATATTGATTATGAACTTACTGAACTATGCATAGAATTCATATTTATGTTGCATGAATGAATAAGTTTGAACCTAAAAAACCTTTGAAATCTACATGAAATGAATGTCAAATGGGTGAGGAGTTTTTTAATATTTTATAGTTTGAAGGAATTTCACTAAGTGAATCTCTCCATGGAATATTTGTAATGCTATGATGGAATTTTTTTTGTTTTACGTACATATATATTTTTTTTATCTCATTTGGAAAGTATATAACCTACGAGTAATTTGATAGCTTAGAAAAGTGTTTTCTTATTGGATTCAAGTCTCTTGCCAAGGCATTTATTTGTTATTATAATACTTAACTCCATTATTTAGTGTGTAATGCTTCTTGAACATACAACTCACTACCTTTATTTATTATCCCTATTTAAAAACATACGTCTAATGTTTCCTTAACATCACATTCTTTGAGGCATTTTGTCAAATAATTTGAATAGAACTCATAAAGAGAGTGAGGGTACTTGTATGTACTCCCTGTGTCATGAAAATTAATGAGAGTGAGGGTAATATAATTCTAATTAATTGTTCTCAAAAGTTTCATAATGATAGTTAAAAAATATCATAATTAATTTTTTGAGTTCACTATTAAGACACAATACTGATAAGATCACTATTTAGATGCAAAGCCTATCGACTAACCATAAAATCATTATTATAAATACCAAGGTCACCCTAAAAACATCACAAAATATCAAATTTGTGAATTATTCATTAATCTATCAACCAAGGCACTGTCTCCATTATCATGCAAAGGGTTCCCAATCCACCAATGCCAACATAATTTGATAAGGTACAATTTTTGGGACAAATGGTGGATGGTGTTTTATTATGAACCTTGTAATAACCATGACATTCCTTTGTATTTTTTAAGAAAAATCTATTACAAGTTTATCCTTAATGAAATTCCAAATTATTTTGACCATTCATAGTTTCAACGCTGAGCAAAAGGCTCTGCATAGGATAAAATAGGGGCACATAATGTGTCTAATAATCCTGTAAGAGTCCTTATCTAAAATTCATTTTAGAATGAACAATCCCCTTTGTAGTGAAGGATGTTGTCAAGATTGAGACTTTGCATGTGCTTATTGACACCTTCGTTCAGTGTCTTGACATTAATGCTAGCTTTATTGATTCTCGATCACACTGTTGCAAATGTTTTGGAACTATATACATTAGACCTTTAGAGAATTATGGTGGTGATTCTATGGGGAAGATGATATGGTTTTGACAGATGAATTTTTGGCACATACATTTGGTGTGGAGCCCTCAACTTCACCTATGCAGGTATCTTATATATTTGGCATATTAAATTTTAGCTATATTTGTATTTAAAATGTAATATTAATTTACTTAGAAAATTCAATGATATAATTATAATTTTTCTATTCTAGGAGGATATGTTCTTGTCATTTTAAATCCATATTTTGGGCCATATACTAGTGCCTATGTTGTTGTTACTTAGCTAGCCTATACATATGCAGAGGTAATCATTCATTAATATTGTACTTCATCAACATGTACACTTATTTATATAGATATTATCAACTAGAAATCATATTTTATTTATTCAGTTGATGAACATAGTGGATAATTATCCATCAATATGAGCACAAATAGACTTAGGAATTATTGTTGAAATTTCATCTACACAACCACTCATTGAGGTATGTTAACTTGTAATTTTGAATTGCAAATATATATTTATTTTAATAATTTTAATTTATACTTGTGTTATAACTAAAGTTAATGTATTATCTATGTAGGGTTATACAATGACGTCTTATATTCCCATTGAGATGATTATAATGGCACCAACTTATGTTGTTTCTCTCTTTCACACTTCTGTGCATGAGGCTCATCTTCCCATC